>RCUC01129666.1:0-84004 GCA_003697995.1 Taxidea taxus jeffersonii | reverse complement strand
TTTTTTTTTTTATCTACTCCAGATTTTCAGTGAGAGTGAAGCCATCTAGGAACCCTAATTAAGGCAGGGGTTTCAAAGCTAACTTTAGCCCCCTCTACCCTCAAATGGTCCCCAGGTCTCACCAAGATTCCCATATGGTTTTAAAACACAACTTAATGGACATTGATGCTCTGCATTCTGCAATCTCCACCCTGCCCCTGAACAGCCACATTGCCAGCAAGACCTATTAATTAATTTTCTAGGGAAATGGAGGAGGACCAAGATGGTGGAGGAGTAGGAGACCTAAATATTATCAGGTCCCAAGAGTTCAGCTAGATACTTATCAAACCATCCTGACCACCTATGAACTCAACAGGACGTCGAAGAGAAGAGCAGCAATTCTAGGAATAGAAAATCAACCACTTTCTGGAAGGTACGACATTTGGAGAAGTGAATCTGAAGTGATACAGAGGAAGCGAGACCACAGTGGGAGGGGTGGCTACCATCAAGTGGTAGAGCAGAGGAGAACAAAATTGGAATTTTAGAAATCTGTTCCATTGAGGGGCATGGCTCCAAGGCTAAGCAGAGGGTGGGGCCCTATGGGGATAGTGTGGTCTCAGAACCCACAGGGTCACAAAAAGACCAGGGGTGCCTGAGTATGGCAGAGCTTCCAGGTATTGGAGCAGCAAAGCCAGCTACAGAGATGGAGCCAAGGAGGGGGTCTCAGCTCAGGGTTACTTAAACCGTGATCCAAGGCTCAGTTGGACCACTGCTTTTCAAGCAGGGACCACACAAGTGGCAGATCCAGAGAGACTCACCATCCTCCCCTGGGGGAAGGGGCGTGGGAGTGTGGTGCCAGGAATCTGCTGGGTTTGGGACTCCAAAGGGGCCATACGCCAAAGATAGAAATGCTGGGTCACAGTCTGGGTGAGCTCAGAGCATGCCCAGAGACCACGGAAATGGGAGGATTGACTGCTTTTCTCTGAGGGTGCAATGAGGAGTGGGGTCCTGAGCTCTCAGCATCTATGGAGCCAGAGATTTGGGAGGCCATCATTTTCATTCCTGTCCTCCAAAGCTGTACGGAAAGCGTTCAGGGAACAAAAACTACAGAGGGCAAAACTGAGCAGATTACTTAGCCTGGCCCCTGGCAAGGGCAGTGCAATTCTGCCTTGGGCAAAGACCTTTGAGAATCACTGCAACAGGCCCCTCCCCCAGAAGATCGGCAAGAACATCAAGTCAAGACCAAGTTCACTATTCACTGAGAACTGCGTAACTCCAGAGTGAGGGGAAAGCAACACACAGAATTCATGGCTTTTTTCCCATGATTCTTTAGTCTTCTAAAGTTAAATTTTTAAAATTTTACTCTTTTCTTATGCTATTTTTAAAAAAATTTCCCTCTTTCCTAATTTAACTTTTTAAACTATTATACCTTATCAATACCTTTTTAAAAACCCTTTTAAATTTTCATTGTTATAGTCATATTCTATATGTTGTATTTAACCTTATTTTTTTATAATTTAGGTTTCTCTTTCTTTAAAATTTTGGGATACAATTTCTTCTAATAGATCAAAATACACTCAAAATCTAGTGCATGGCGTTGTTCTAGTCTCCAGTCTGATCACATTCTTTCCTATTTTTTTCTTTTTTTCAACCAACTTCTTATCAATTACTTTTTTAGAATCTTTTAAAATTGTCATCTTTACAGTCCGATTCCATCCCTTCACTGTGTTTACCCTTACTTTTGTACATTTGTAAGTTTTTCATTCTTTAAAATTTTGGGAGGTAATCTTTTCTAACAGATCAAAATACACCCAAAATCAAGTGTGTGGCTATGTTCTATTCACCAGTCTAACAAATACACACACACACACACACACACACACACACACATAATTTTCTTTTTTCCTCCTTTTTTCTCCCTCCATTCGGGTCTCCTGATTTGGTTACTGTATATCTTTCTGGAGTTGTTGCTAACGTTTTAGTATTTTGTTCTCTCATTCATCTACTCTTATCTGGATTAAATGACAAGGTAGAAAAACTCACCACAAAAAAAAGAACAAGAGGCAATGGATATGGACCAATGGATATGGACCTAATCAATATGGACATTGGTAATATGTCAGAACTAGAGTTCAGAATGATGATTATCAAAGTGCTAGCTGGGTTCAAAAAAAGCATGGAAGATACTAGAGAATCCCTTTCTGGAGAAATAAAATCCCTCTCTTGAGAAATAAAAGAACTAAAATCTAACCAAGTTGAAATTAAAAAAAAGCTATCAATGAGGTGCAATTAAAAAAATGGAGGCTCTTAACTGCTAGGATAAGTGAGGCAGAAGAGAGAATTAGTTGTATGGAAGACCAAATGATGGAGAATAAGGAAGCTGAGAAAAAGAGAGACAACTACTGGACCATGAAGGGAGAATTTGAGAGGTAAGTGATACCATAAGATAAAACAATATTAGAATAATTGGGATCCCAGAATAAGAAAAAGAAAGAGAGAGAAGGGCAGAAATTCATAGAATTTCCCTAATTTGGTGAAGGGACTAAGGATCAAAATCCAGGAGGCAGAGAGAACCCCCTCAAAATCAATAAAAATAGGTCCATACCCAGTCATTTAATAGTACAACTTACAGGTCTCACTGACAAAGAGAAAATCCTGAAAACACCTCGGGACAAGGGGTCTATAACATAATGGTAAAAATATTAGATTGGCAGCAGATCTATCCACAGAGACCTGGCAGGTGAAAAAGGACTGGCATGATATATTCAGAGCACTAAATGAGAAAAATATGCAGCCAAGAATACTATATCCAGCTAGACTGTCATTGAAAATAGAAGGAGAGATAAAAAGCTTCCAGGACAAACAAAATTAAAAGAATTTGCAAACACCAAACCAGCCCTACAGGAAATTTTGAAAGGGGTCCTCTAAGCAAAGAGAGAGCCTAAAAGTAAAACAGACCAAAGGAACAGAGACAATAAACAGTAACAGTCACCTTACAGGCAATACAGTGGACTAAATTCATATCTTTCAATATTACCCTGAATGTAAAAGGGCTAAATGACCCAATCAAAAGGCACAGGATATCAGAATGGATAAAAAAACAAGATCAATCAATATGCTGTCTACAAGAAAGTCATTTTAGACCCAAAGACACCTCCAGATTTAAAGTGAGGGGGTGGAAAACAATTTACCTTGCTAATGGACATCAAAAGAAAGCTGAGGGGGGCAATCACTATAGCAGATAAATTAGATTTTAAGCCAAAGACTATAATAAAAGATGAGGAAGGACACTATATCATACTTAAGGGGTCTGTCCAACAAGAAAATCTAATAATTTTAAAGATCTATGCCCCTAAAAAAAAAAAAAAAAATCTATGCCCCTAACACGGGAGCAGCCAATTATATAAACCAATTCATCAATTGGTCAAATCAAAGAAACACATCGACAATAATACAATAATAGTAGGGTATTTTAACAACCCCCTCACTGAAATGGACATCTAAGCAAAAGATCAACAAGGAAATAAAGGTGTTCAATGACACACTGGACCAGATGGACATCACAGATATATTTAGAATATTCCATTCCAAAGCAACAGAATACACATTCTTCTCTAGTGCACATGGAACATTATCCAGAATGGATCACATCCTGGGTCACAAACCAGGTCTCAACAGGTACTAAAAGACTGGGATTATTCCCTACATATTTTCAGACCACAGTGCTTTGAAACTGGAGCTTAACTACAAGAGGAAAAGTTGGAAAGGACTCAAATACATGGAGGCTAAAGAGCACCCTCCTAAAGAATGAATGGTCAACCAGGAAATTAAAGAAGAACTGAAAAAATTCATGGAAACAAATGAAAATGAAAACACAACTATTCAAAATCTGTGGGACACAGCAAGCAAAGGAGACTGGAGAGGAAAATATATAGTAATACAAGCCTTTCTCAAGCAAAAAGAAAGGTCTCAAGTGCACAACCTAACCCTACACCTAAAGGAGTTGGAGAAAGAACAGCAAAGAAAATCTAAACCCAGCAGGAGACGAGAAATAATAAAGATCAGAGCAGAAATCAATGAAATAGAAACCAAAGAACATTAGAACAAATCAACAAAACAAGGAGCTGGTTCTTTGAAAGAATTAATAAGATTGATAAACCTCTGGCCAGATTTATCAAAAAGAAAAGAGAAAGGACCCAAATTAACAAAATCAGGAATGAAAGAGGAGAGATCACAACCAACACCGAAGAAATACAAAAAACTTAAGAACAGATGACGAGGGGTGCCTGGGTGGCTCAGTGGGTTAAAGCCTCTGCCTTCAGTTCAGGTCATGATCCCAGGGTCCTGGGATTGAGCCCCGCATCAGGCTCTCCACTCAGCAGGGAGCCCGCTTCCTTCTCTCTCTGCCTGCCTCTCTGCCTACTTGTGAACTCTGTCTCTGTAAAAAAATAAATAAATAAATAAATAAATAAATAATAAAGGGGCACGTGGGTGGCTCAATTGGTTAAGCGACTGCCTTCAGCTCAGGTCATGATTCTGGAGTCCCAGGATCAAGTCCTGCATTGGGCTCCCAGCTCCACGGGGAGTCTGCTTCTCTCTCTGACTTTCTCCTCCCTCATACACTCTCTCAAATAAATAATAAAATATTAAAAAAATAATAATAATAAATAAAATATTTTTTTAAAAAAGAAAATTTGACGAGCAACTAGACACCACCAAATTTGACAATCTGGAAGAAATGGATGCATCCCTAGAGACATATAAACTACAAAAACTGAACCAGGAAGACATAGAAAACCTGAACAGACCCACAACCGGTAAGGAGATTGAAGCACTCACCCAAAATCTCCCAGCAAACAAGAGCCCAGAACCAGATGGCTTCCCAGGGGAATTTTACCAAACATTGAAAGAATTAATACCTATTCTCCTGAAACTGTTCCAAAAAATAGAAATGGAAGGAAAATGTCCAGCACTACCTTGATTCCCAAACCAGAGAAAGACCCAATCAAAAAGGAGAATTACAGACCAATGTCCTTGATGAACACAGATATAAAAATTCTCACCAAAATACTAGCTGATAGGATCCAACAGTTCATTAAAAGGATTATTCACCATGACCAAGTGGGATTTATTCCTGGGCTGCAAGGTTGGTTCAATATCTGCAAATCAATCAATCAATGTGATACAATACATTAATACAAGAAAGAACAAGAACCATATGACACCCTCAATGGATGCTGAAAAAGCATTTGACAAAGTACAGCATCCTTTCCTGATCAAAACTCTTCAAAGTGTAGGGATGAAGGGTACATACCTCAATATCATCAAAGCTATCAATGAAAAACCCACAGTGAATATCATTCTCAATGGGGAAAAACTGAGAGCTTTCCCCCTAAGATCAGGAACACAGCAGAGATGTCCACTGTCACCACTGTTATTCAATATAGTACTAGAAGTCCTAGCTTCAGCAATCAGACAACAAAAAGAAATTAAAGGCATCCGAATCAGCAAAGAAGAATCAAACTCTCACTCTTCGCAGATGATAGGACACTTTATGTGGAAAACCCAAAAGACTGCACTCCAAAACTGCCAGAACTCATACAGGAACTCAGTAAAGTGTCAGGATATATAATCAATGCACAGAAATCAGCTGCATTTCTATACACCAACAGCAGGACAGAAGAAAGAGAAATTAAGGAGTTGATCCCGTTTACAATTGCACCCCAAATCATAAGATACCTAGGAATAAACCTAACTAAAGAGCCAAAGGATCTGTACTCAGAAAACTATAAAGTATTCATGAAAGAAATTGAGGAAGACACAAAGAAATGGAAAAATGTTCCATGCTCATGGACTAGAAGAACAAATACTGTGAAAAAGTCTATGCTACCTAAAGGAATCTACACGTTTAACGCAATCCCTATCAAAATCCCATCAATTTTTTTTCAAAGAAATGGAACAAATAATCCTAAAATTTATATGGAATCAGAAAAGACCTCGAATAGCCAGAGGAATGTTGAAAAAGAAAACCAAAGTTGGTGGCATCACAATTCCAGACTTCAAGCTATACTACAAAGCTGTCATCATCAAGACAGTATGGTACTGGCTCAAAAACAGACACATATCAATGGAACAGAATAGAAGGCCCAGAAATAAACCTTCAACTCAATGGTCAACTAACCTTCCACAAAGCGGGAAAGAATGTCTGATGGAAAAAAGACAGTCTCTTGGTGTTGGGAAAATTGGACAGCCACATGCACAAAAATGAAACTGGACCATTTTCCTTACACCACACACAAAAATAGACTCAAAATGGATGAAGGACCTTAATGTGAGACAGGAATCCATCAAAAGTTTTGAGAGGGACACAGGCAGCAACCTCTTTGACCTCAGCTGCAGCAACTTCTTCCTAGAAACATCACCAAAGGCAAGGGAAGCAAGGGCAAAAATGAACTATTGGGACTTCATCAAGATCAAAAGCTTTTGCACAACAAAGGAAACAATCGACAAAACCAAAAGACAACTGACAGAATGGGAGAAGATATTCGCAAATGACATATCAGATAAAGGGCTAGTATCCAAAATCTCTAAAAGAACTTATCAAACTCTACACCCAAAGAACAAATAATCCAATCAACACATGGGCAGAGGACATGAACAGACATTTCTGCAAAGAAGACATCCAGATGGCCAACAGTCACATGAAAAAATGCTCCACATCACTCGGCATCAGGGAAATACAAATCAAAACCACAATGAGATACCACCTCACACCAGTCAGAATGGCTAAAATTAACAAGTCAGGAAATGACAGATGCCGGCAAGGATGTGGAGAAAGGGGAACCCTCCTACATTGTTGGTAGAAATGTAAGCCGGTGTAATCACTCTGGAAAACAGCATGGAGGTTCCTCAAAAGTTGAAAATAGAGCTATCCTATGACCCAGCAATCACACTTGGTATTTACCCTAAAGATACAAATGTAGCGATCCAAAGGGGCATGTGCACCCAAATGTTTATAGTAGCAATGTCCATAATAGCCAATCTATGGAAAGAATCTAGATATCCATTAAGAGATGAATGGATAAAGAAGAGGTGGTGTGTATATATATATGTGTATATGTATACACATATATATACATATACATGTGATGGTATATATATATATATATATGTATGTGTGTATGTATATATATATATACATACACACAATGGAATACTATGCAGCCATCAAAAGAAATGAAATCTTGCCATTTGCGACAACGTAGATGGAACTAGACGGTATTATGCTTAGTGAAATGAGTCAATCGGAGAAAGACAATTATCATATGATCTCCCTGATATGAGGAAGTTGAGAGGCAATATGGGGGGTAGGAAAGGAATAAATGAAGGAAGATGGGATCAAGAGGGAGACAAATCATAAGAGACTCTTAATCTCATGAAACAAACTGAGGGTTGCTGGGAGGAGGGGGATAGGGGGAGGGTGGTTGGGTTATGGACATTGGGGAAGGTAATGTGCTATGGTGAGTGCTTGAAGTGTGTAAACATGGCGATTCACAGACCTGTACCCCTGGGGCTAATAACACATTATATGTTAATTAAAAAATCAAAAAATTTTTAAAAAAGAATATAAAATGGAGAAAAAAAGAGAAAGGGCTATGAAGGAACAGCTCTTCTAAACAATAAAAAGTAAGGAGACATCAGAGAGGTCAGGAACTCAAGTCTGAACTACAGTTTTTTTTACATTGGAATTCTACAAAAAGCTATTTTCAAAAATCTCCAGATTTTTATCACCCCTGGAAAAAATACATCCCACTAAGCATGTCACCAAACCATATATGTTGGAGGTAACCAATAACCCAAATTCTAGATGTTAATAGTCTACATAAGGGCAATACTCAAGTTAGTTCTGCTTTGATAGAATTCATTGAATTCTCAGGTACTACTTCTATATCAGGCTAATTTGCTTCAGTACACTAACAGGGAAATTTCTTCTACAGCTTGCCTTGTCATCAGGTATACTCTTCTTAAGAAGTAGCTGGAGTGAGTATATTTATCCAAAGGCTATTTGTGATTTTTATTTTAGCTAGGACAGTAGTTCTCAGAGTGTAGCCCATGGACTCCTGGGAGGTTTCTGAGATCTTTTCCTGGGCCATAAGATGCAAAAACAAGGGTCAGTGAAATTGCTGTGGTCTTAGAATTAATCCAGGCAGAGGCCCCAAGCTCTACCAACAGTTATTGTATTCTTTTTTTGTTGTTGTTTAATGTTATGTCACCATACAGTACATTATTAGTTTTTGATGTAGTGTTCTAAGATTCATTGTTTGCATGTAACACCCACAAACTAACAGGTTAAAAACAAACAAACAAAAAACCCCAGTTTTACTTAAAAAATAACTTTGATAAAACAGTAAGAATTATTTTTATTAAATCTTGACCTGCTAGCCCATATTTTTTTAGTACTGTAATGAAGTAGGAAATATGCATAAAGCACTTCTGCTACATATCAAAGCTGACTCTAGGGAAAGCAGTTGTGCAACTGTCTTAGCCGCAACTAAACCAACCTTTTTTTTTTTTTTTTACCTAAAATGTCATTTTAATTTGAAAAAACAACTGACAAACTATGGTTATTCAGACTTCAGTATCCGGCAGACATTTTCTCAGAAATGAACCAAGTGAGTGTCACTTCAAGGAAACAATGGACAGTATTTGTTGCAATGATAAAATCTATTCTTTCAAGCAAAAGAAGTGTAATTTTAGACAACTTGGATTGGCCCCCAAGAGCTTGGCAGCTTCCCAATACTTAACTATCTTTTAATGAAACTATTGATGATGCTAATAACTATGATTTTTAAAATACTTTATGATGAAATGTGTCCACAATGGAAGGTTTGTATAACTTCCTGAACTAAATGACCAAGGTACATTAACAAATCATGCATGGGTAAAAGAGCCATTCAAAGTGCAAGGTAGACCAGTAGGTTTTAATGCAATTTTGTGTGAAAAGCTCCCTGATAGGATTTCGATTCTCCACACTGAAATACATTTTTAAAAAAATTATCACTTGCTGAGTTTTAGCATATTAACAAAAAAGAATATCCAAAATTATCTGAAAGGTTAGTAGAAATATTTCTTCCTCCTCCAACTGCATATATCTGTGTGGCCCGAATTTGTTCCTTCCTTCAATAACTGAATGTATGGCAACAGACTGAATAAAGAAGGCACTATTATCTAATTACCTTTAAGTCAGACATTTAAGAGGTTTACAAAAATGTAAAATGTCTTTTAGTGAGTTTAAAAATAAATCTTTAATTTTTTCCATTTTAATTTCTAATTCTGTCAATACAGATATAATTCAAATAAGGCTGTTGGAGCCCTTTATAATTTCTGAGTGTAAAGAAGGAGTAAGACCACAAAGTTTTAGAAATGCTGGGCTAATAAGATGAACAAGATGGTACCTTGAATGAGGTTTTTTATGGGGGTGATCAAAGAGTTTAAAAATAGATTACAGAGTTGATGGTTACAAAACAGGGTCAATGTACCAAATGCTACTGAATTGTATGCTTTATTTATTTATTTTTAAAGATTTTATTTATTTATTTGATAGACAGAGATCACAAGTAGGCAGAGAGGCAGAGAGGCAGAGAGAGAGAGGAGGAAGCAGGCTGTCCACAGAGCAGAGAGCCCGATGCGGGGCTCAATCCCACGACCCTGGGATCATGACCCGAGCTGAAGGTAGCGGCTTTAACCCACTGAGCCACCCAGGCGCCCCTGAACTGTATTCTTTAAAATGGTTAATTTATGTTATGTGAATCTTATGTCAATTAAAACAATGTTAAAAAATAAAAAGGAATATAATACTTGGGAATGACAAGTCAAGAGTCCCACTGATCTTGCATTTTCTCCTTTCACACAGTGAAGACCAAGCACCATGTACTACCCATCATGAGATCATCTCAGTCTAAAATTACCTTATGTTATTTCTGCTGGGCATGAAATTTAAATATTCCAGGAAGCTCTTTCCTTGAAAAGGATGATGATCATGACTAAATTTTTACAGTTTGTCTCAAAACCCTGGGTTTTATAATCTCCCTGTCATTTCAAACCAATAAAGTCAACCATTCTGTCAACAGCCAATACAACAGTTAACTACTTCTCAGCCTAATCCTAAGTATACAGTGGGCCCTTTATGTCACACTGTGATGGGATGGGAAAACAAAAGAGTGAACAAAAAATCATTAAGTGGGCCCTGTACTCACAGGGTTCTCAGGGTAGTGTAAAGATCAACAGTAATCAGATAATAGCACACATTTAAGAAACTATACAGTTGTGAAGAGTGCTTTAGAAAAGAGTACCATGTCAGGTGCAAGAAAAATAAGAGACTCAAACTAAACTGAAGACCAAAGAAGGAGTTCTAGCTTCACTGGGGAGCTTGTCAGAATTGTCAGATTCCAGGCCTATGTTGGAAAAATCTGCATTTTTAGCAAACTTCCAGGTGATTCCTGTTTCAGAAGTACTCACTATTTTGAAAAACAGGTTGGGATTAAGTAGATGAAGGAACAGTATTCTGGCAGAGGTAACAGGCTAAGACTCTATGGCCAGAGAGTAGAGGGCACATTTGAAGAACTCAAAGAAAGATAGAGTGTCTGGGCTGGAGTGCGCACAGACGGCTTGGTGAAGGAGATATTAGGGGCTGGCATATACTAAATCCAATCATGAGTAAACAGGGGTTAGTAAGAGACTGTAGTCTCCTGAACCCTATCAAACATGCCTTTCTGGCACTAAGCTGCTTTCAAAACAAACAAAACAGTAAGAAACTCATCCTTTTATAGTTGCTGAAGGGCAAATTCCTTTAATTCCAATGTAACAACCAAGTTCTTACAGCACAAGTGGTAACAGCTCTGGTTCCCCATAGTGAAACAACAGGGCAGCCTTGCAACACCTTAATCTGCATGTGTCTAAGAAATATTATTCACATCTTGATGCTCTGGAGGGCACTCATTACCAGGAAGGTCTGAAATTTAAAGAGGTAGTGATCACACTTCAGATTCTGCAGAAATCCAAAGGTATAGTGTACTTGAACCTGAGAGCAAACATGGGTCACAATGCCACTGACCTTGATGAAAAATGTATCTAGTGCTTGGGAAACTTCATAGAATGTGACCCAGCAAGCCTGTAAAATCAGCAAACTTCACTGCAGGGACTGCATTAAAGAGATGGCACAAAAGAAAAAGGCAAGGTGGAAACAGAGACAAAGAAACCAGGGTGGGAGGGGAGGCTCACAAGACAACATTGCATACACACACATTTAAACATTAGCGAAAGTCAGAGCAGGAACCCAAGCTTAACAGTGGCTCTAGGCATGCATAGATGTCTGATGACTGAATGACTGGAAGAACCAATCATACCCAGCAGCACCCTCTGCATTGACTAAAACAAGTTCTTCAGTACCAAAACCCCCCATCCCACCCCGGTGAGAGGGAAGAATCAAGATGTGCACTTAGGTTGGAGAAGACAATTTATACTGGAAGCATCTCAGCAGCAGCAAAAAGCTCTAGGATGGGCAGGAAATATCTTGATTAATTCAAGGAAAACTGGCTCCATCTCCAGGTAATAATGCCCTAGAAACAATGTCCAAGGCAAAGGAAACCTAGGGTTAGGATTTATGGCTCTGTGGTAATTTCTCACGTTCTCATCACTTTGGGGATCTAGGTGTATCGCCAAAAGCTGCCTGTATGATGAACAAAAATAAAGATGGAGACCCAATTCATTTCCCCCCATAGTCGAAATTCTACATAAATTAGAAAGAAGGGGGTTGTGTTATTTTAGCAGTGCGAGAGAGGACTGGAAGTTTTCTAGTTCTCTGAATGGCTATATCCAGCTTTACAATTCTTTTCCCAGACACTCTGGAGAGAAAAATATTCTTCCAAAAAAGATAGGATCAACTTCCTGGTCTTTTATGGTCAGTAGAAGCCACATGAGCAGCCACCATATGGAACTCCATATGGCCAGCTCTGACAATTAAAAACTAGGATGAAAACAAGAGTTTTGTCTTGTTTCTCTGTGAAAAGCACTGATGGGCAATCTATCAACCTTAAGAAGTGGAAAGCTTCCTTGCATGATAGAGACAAGTGCAGCCAAAATTATTTAACTACTACAAGAAAGCATTAATTAAAAAAAAATAAGAATCTCGACAACCCAAATGGCTTCCAATGAGTTTGAATTTCAAGGCATTCTTTTGGTAAGGAGCCCTGTTTCCTTCTTTGCACCCAACAAGCCACTTTAGGGCTGAGACTCCTCAGCTAACTTTTGGTACTCACTCAAATTCAACTAAAAAGGATAAACACTTGGTTGAGCTCAACAAATGCTTTGGAGCACTCTGCATCTGCCACCACCAATCTCAAAGACTGGGACAGGGACAGCCTGAACAGGAACTGGTTTTCACTATTGCCTATTTGGTTATGAAACTCAGACTGATTACTTCACTTAGAAATTATTCATCATATGCAATTATAGTATTGCCCCTGCATATTTTCCCTAGGCGAATCTCCACCTTGGCCTCTTCCTTTGTGCACTCCAACTCCAGGGCTACCTTCACACATGCCATTATCTGGGAGCATTTTCCTTCATGTCCTTTTTCTTTACCCAACTAACTTCTACTGATTCTTTGGCTCTTAGTTCACCCCCACCCTTCAATTGGCAACAGTCCCTATACTCTGCTGCAGTTTGTAGTTACATGTGTATATAGGAAATCTGCTGAAGGCCTCCCCTACTCACTCTCATCAGAGGAAGCTCTGGGAAGCACCTATAGCAGGGTAGGTAGAGTAGGATCAGTGAGGAGGCAGACATTGGGGTATCATTAGGGAGCTTGTTTTATAACAAAGAGGAAGATAAACCAGTGAATCCAGGGTTTCAGAGGCTGTGACCATGTTATGCATGATGCACAGGGACGGGGTGAGGAACAGCTATTTCTGCCCGTGCAGCATTTCAGAGAGAGATACAGGCATATGAAAAGGTAGACAGGTGCACAAATCTGTGGGTACTGCTAGTGACTGGAGATTCAGAGCATTGGGCCTTTGGCATGGAGTAGAGAGGCAATGCTAGAGGGGAAGCAGTTTCCAGATCAAGCATGCCTTAGTATGCCATGCTGCAGAGTGCAGACATCAGCTTCAAGTAGGGCAGTGCAAAGGGCAGGGCTCCCTTTAGTTCCAAACATGCCTCTTTTGAGTTCTGTGGAAATTCAGGCCATAATCCTTGCCTTGCTCTCCTGCCAAATTTCCCATAAGCAATAAATGCATTCTGCTCAAGGGAGCAAAAAAGAGTGAGCAGCTTCTCTACGCATTCCAAATTCATGTCTAGAACCATCATGAATCAATCAGTGCAGGGAGTGAGAATCCAGAGCCCATGGCTGGGCACAAACAGTCCAACCAACCTCATTCGAATTTTCTTTTCTCTTTCTGTTTTAATGGCATATGATGAAGAAACTTAGCTTTTAAAATGCATCTAGATGGACTGGGCTGGTGGCATAATATCAAGGTCAACAACATGGATGGCAGGATCCTGACTTCAATAAAGTATGGAAAGGGCTAAAAGGTAGACCAGATAAAGATATTTTGGATCTGAGTTAAGATGCAAGAGAACAGAAAGGGCAGATTCTTCTCAATTCAAGGGATATTTAGTGAGGACCTGTGATGTGACCAACAGACTAGACAGATGCTGGAGACAGTCAGACAAAACTTGATCCCCTATCCCACAAAAAATACAAGACTAGAAAGGAGAAAGGGAGACAAAGATAAATTTTGCTATAGCAAAACTGATCACTGGACTAGTACTGGAGTATACACTTGAAGCAAAAATGAAATTGAATTTACATGTATTTCTAAATGGTAAATCCACTTCCTTAGGAGGGTGGCTACTGCCCGTGTCTTAGCTCACTAATAATGTAAACTAGACCACATCTGGAAAACAATGCAGCCCATGACTAAGGTGGTGAGGGGGAAAGAAAAAGAAAAGAACTCTAGCTCTAGTTTCTCCAATGTGCATTAAGGACTGCCTTCAACTGATGGCTATACATGCTACAGAAATTCTTAGTAACTGTAACTTATTGATGTGGTCCAGGAAAATGTAAACTCAACAGTGATGACCTTTTATCTTAAGGAATAAAAAAAAAAAATTAGTATGAATAACCAAACAAAGGTGAGCAACATGGTAGGAAAAAAACTGTAAGAAAAACTTAGATTTTTGTGATTTGAAAAGCAATATTCTTTTTTTATGAAACTGAAAAGGAAATAAGTAAAATACAAGGAAGGGTTGGCTTAAACTGAGCTATAGACTCATTCCCATTATCTTGGTTTCAGATCTATAATGAATGCTTATATAGAGGTAGCATATAGTATGAAAAAAAATTCAGCTCAGGATTCAGACAGGAACATGTGCACAAATCGTGACTTTGAAACCTGGTAGCAGTGTGACTCTGGGCAAGATAATATGACTCTTTGAATCTCAATGTTCTCCTCTGAAAACTAAAAATCCCAACATTTGCTTTTTGGGATTTTGGCAATGATAGTAGACACTAAATACTGAAAGCATTTGATACATAGTGGGTCTTCAACAAATGCAAAGCGATTTTATTATTCAATTCTTTGTGTTCATAAATACTTGAGTATAAATTCTTGTTGCTCTTGACTTTTGAGCAGGACAAAAATGTGAGGGGAAATTTTCTCCCCAGATGGCAAGAGTCAACACAGTCCCATATTCTTTTAACAGTCCAGAATTCATTCACTGTAAAGAAATTTCTCCGAACACTTCCAGCGTAAAATAATTATTGTCCTGAGGATCAGGGCAAGTGTCAAGGCAGAAGCAACTGGGTATTATCACCACGCTGAGAGCCAGAAGCCAAACAGCAGTTATACATAGCAAATGAAGATCAAAAACAAAAAAACAAAACCGCAAAGCAGAAAATTCAGTATTGTACAAAGTATTAAACATTCCTAGCAAAACACCCTAAGAGTTAATGTGGTGTAAGCTGCCATTTTGAGCCCTTACTCCATACCAGAAACTGCAACATGTACTTTGCATGCATCAACTTACTCTTCACAATACTACCCTCAGGTAGGTCCTATTGTTCTCCCCATTTTATAGTTAAGGATACAGAGGTCCAGGCATCAGATAATTACATTTGGCCCCCCAGTTCTAAGTGGTGTACCTGGAATTTGACCTCAGATCTGTCCACTCACAAATGATGTGCCATTTTCAAAACATCAATGGAAAACCAATTGCATGGTCATTACTTTAAATATCCCAAGTCATTTATTCCCCAAATAGCAGGTTTAGATTTTCAGAGTTCAATTTTGATTCACTGTATGAGGTGTGACCCCTAACTAGGAACACACCCAGAGGCTTCTGCTCTCATTGCAGGTTGGTCCTTCTAGTCTTCTTTGCTTGATCCTTCTCTCCTCGACCTCCCAACACTGCAGTGCTCAGGACTCTGTCTTGGGACTTCTCTACCCAAAGACGTGTTCTCAGTGATCTCAGCAGTTCTATATTGAAATATACTAAAGAAAAATCATCTATATGCTCAGAGCTCTCAATAGAACTCTTGGCATGTTCATCCTGATACCAACCCACTCTATCCCACCAATACAACAGAACTAGACCTCCTTTCTTCTCTATAGAAGGCCAAAACCTCAGGAGTCACCCTGATTCCTCTCACTTGCCACATCGAGCCCATTAGTTATGCATGCTGGCCCTATCTTCAAAGTATATTCCAAAGTTGACCAGTTCTCCTCACTCCCACCATTACCATCCTCATTCAGGCCTCTAAGGTCTTCAGTCTGGACTACTGCAGTAGCCTTCCAGCCGGTCTCCTAGAGACCATTCTCACCCCCATTCAGTTTATTCTCCAGGGATCAACCAAGCAAATGGAGAAAACAACAAAAATACACCCTATCAGTCATCAGTTTGGTACTATTATAGCTTCCCATTACAACCACAACATAATACAAACTTCTTCCCACGGCTCCCCAAACCCTCCCTGGGTCTAGCCCCTGCTTACTGTTCCAAATCCAACCAGTATTATTCTGACCTCACCATTCCTGGAATCAGCCAACTGTGTTTCCATGCTGAGCAGGTCCCTTTCTCAGGGCATGTGTACCTACTATTCCCTCTACCTGAAAAAGTCTTCCTCTAACTCTTCATGAGGCTTTACTCTTTCACTCATTCAGGTAGTGACTGAAACGACATTTCCTCTGACCACCTGATCTAACAGTTACTTGCATAATCCCATCATTCTAACTATAAAACCTTCCCTGAGAGCATTTAACACTCTCTTAAGTTATTTTCCTAATAAGTTTAGTCTGAATTTTCATGCTATATTTTTAAACAATTCACTGCTCTATTCACAGGACACTGAGTAGTTGCTCAATGAATATCTGTCAATATCTATCTCTCTCCTAAAAGTTTAAGTTCTAGGAAAGCATGGACTTTATCTGTTGCTATATCACCATGCCTAGAATAGCAGTTGCATATAACAGGTACCCCAATATTTCAAAAAGTGAAAGGATCCTATCAGTCCTATATAGATCAGGCTAACTCCCTTCTCACAGGAAACAAGGATAGGCACTCCCTTATTGGAACTGTCTGAACTCCTGCTGGAGTAGTTCAAAGTACCCCATTATTCAGAGGTAGGTCACACTCCTAGGCCTTCACATTAGGTCTTTTCTATCCAAATGTCCTGAAGCTAGGTGATAGCTAATCTTGTCATTCAAAAGGGGAGAAAAGGGGTTCCCCTGTCAATTAAGTGTCTGCCTTCAGCTCAGGTCATAGTCCTGGGATCCTGGGATTGAGCCCATCACCACAGACTCCTCATTCAGCGGGGTGTCTTCTCCTCCTTCTGCCCCTCCCACTGTTCATGCTCATTCTCTCAAATAAATAAATAAAATCTTTTAAAAAAATTGGGCTGGAGAGAACATAAGGCATTGTCAGCCAAGGTTTTGGACACTGAGAGAATTCTGAAATCTTATTTCCTATCTCTGGATTCTACCCAGGTCCTCAGAGCCTGCATCAAACAAGCATATTTTCCCTAGACATTTTGCACCTCTGGATCAATATCATGAACACTACACTAAAGCAATAGGAACATGACTCCAAAGGCAAAAAAGTAGGTCCTTTGCAACCTAGTTCTATCCCAAGGAGGCATGGAAATGATGCAAGTACTCATTCAGAGGACTGAATAAGGCACATATGTTTTCAAAAAACATATTCATTTAATCCAGTCTGACAGTGATAAGGGTTTGTATGGGGCCCATAATACCAGGCTGGCTGTACTCTGTCTGGCAGGCCCTGCAGGTGTTTTCAGTTAAATCTGATAATCAAATTAGCTGCACAGCACAAATAACTCTGAAATGGCAAAGAGAGCTTCCTGGGTGATCTCCCTGTCTGGCTTTCTCCCATTCTAAGCACAAATATGGAAGAGTCTTAACCGTGTAGTAAAGGCTCAAGTGAAGGCCAACGAGCCAAGGTGCCTTACAGGTATGCAAGAATAAAAACAGAGAAGTGTAAAGGGGGTAGGAGTTAGGTTTCTGCTCTAGCAGAAAAGATGCTTATTTTACAGTGGATCAGTATAACCCCCCCCCCACAGGCTTACCCAACCTAACTTGTTTTGTTATGTAACTATATAGTTCTCTTGTATTCTCCCCCTCCCTGCCCACCCTTTACTCCTCCCTAGTTGATTGACTTTGCACTCAAGTGTGGCTAAGTTTCTTAGTACTCCCAACAGAAACTAAATTAGAGGAAGGAAAGGACTTCTGCAGGACTGGTTATGAGAAACCAAGGAAAAATTACATGTGTGATAAGATACTATGATAATCCCAGGACCTTTTCCATTGCCAGTAATGTTCTTACCCAATTCAGCTGAAATCACCTTTGGGGTCCAAATTTGCAGAGCATGGTAAGGAGATAATGTACCTGACTAGAGGATTGGTTCCTTGAAAGGAAAATGCCATGTCAACTTCATTTATTCTATTACTACGGACTCACTTAAATGGCTCCACCACACTACCTGTCCCACCAGTCAGCCACTGACAAAATACTTCAGGGGCCCTACAGTGCAGTGGCTGCACAGGTCTCTAAGTTGCTTTCCCAATTCCTATGCAGATCAAACCCACCTGTTTCTATTTTGCCACAGCAGTGCACAGAGCCAGCTTTCAACCACTGATGTTGTGGGGAGAGGGATGGTGGCAATTTTAAATCGTTCATGCTAAGCTGCAACAAACACATTCCTGAAAAGTTCACTCTAAATCCAAGGGTTTGTATGTGAAACCCCATTTTCCCACTGCCTGCTAGGAAATTCCAGATATAGCAGAGATGGCCAACTGAAGACAGACCGAACCCATCTCTATTCTCTAGCACTGCCAATCACTGTTCACAGCTTAGGGGAACAAGAGGAAAGATTCAGGTCTGCACGCTAGCAAAAAGCCCACAAAGGGTATTTAAACCCAGCTAGGACCAGGATGAGGGTCAAGAGGAGAGAGACCTGGGAGGTGACCATCTGCAACAAGACTGAGAGTGAGCACCTATTTCACACTTTAAATTCTTCATCCTTAAAGAGGTGCATGCTCTCAGAATTGTTAAACGTCATTGCTTCCTGAAATTTTGCACCCCAGGTGTCTCTCTTGCTTCATTCCAGTCCTAGCCCTGGTAAACACATGCCGGTGTCCTGGCTTACTTTACCTGCAGCTTAAACATTTTTTATTGAGTTACCATGTTATTGGCTGGGTAGGAACCTAGTCTTCATTAAGACTTTTTTTCCCCCTCATCATAAGCTTTCTTGCTTCCTTCCTTCCTTCCACTTCCTGTCCCTTCACAGGAGGTAGGAAAGGTAGTTACATATTGGCTTACTTCAATGGTGGTAAAACCTATGAAAGGGCATGCAGAGACTAGTTTGCCTTTAGAGACTGGTAGCAAAGCTGAGAGGCAATCAGGGCCTTATGGATATTCTGCCAAACACTGCTGGGAAAGGACAAATGTGTTCGACCTGCACCCAAGAAGAGGAACCCAGACACCAACAACTAGAGCCTCCTCCCCATTACTGGAAGCCACAGAGCTGCGAGTTCCTGGCCTTAGACCCCTTGGGAGGCAGGGGGTCCAGATGGCTATGTAGACCCCAAGTCTGAAACACAGACTTCTCTTTGCACATTTTGCTTTTAGAAACTCCTCAAATCACTTAGAAATATCAGATTCATCCTCAAAAGAGACTTGCACAAAGAAGTTAGCAGGGCATTTGAAAGCCAGAAAAGGTGGCTCCACAGCCATGACAACCTGGTGCAGACAGGAGTCTATGAAGCCCAGTTATCTGCAGGCCTTAATGAGCCATGTCTGCAGTTACTTGGTCTCTAGGATATAGTGCTATTTTATGGAAGATATGGCACAGGCCAGGAATCTTTATATTCTAGAACAAACAGGACTTACTAAGGCACCCTTGGAAGAACAATGAGAAGGAGAGGCGCTGGAATGTTTCTATGTTAGGTCTCTGAGTGGTGCAACACCAGCTGGTCCAGGATCCTATGAAGACATTCACCCCTTTGATTATTTGGTTCTTTCTTCTTCCCTGATATTCTAGGCCTGCATTCTACCACCTCCACTCCAACCTCCATTAAGCCTAAATTCTACATTTTAAATCTTTATAGTTCAGGTTAGATGGTAATTTACCAACTCCCACGAACTTAATGCAGAGAACTTACAGCAACATGAGAAATCCAAGAGGTGCCACATGAAGTATTCTGTATCTTTATAGATCTATCACTCCAAATGAAAACTATGTCAAGCATACAAGTGGATTAGTCATTATGGAGAATAATCTGGCGATATCTTAAAAGAAAAAAAAATCAAGCTATGTATATTCCTGCAATTCTACTGACAGGTATACATACCTTGCCAAAATTCACACATGCACAAAAGGATATCTGTAAGGATGTTCCCTACAGCATTGTTTATAATGGCAAAAAATGAGAAACAACTCCAAATGTCTATCAATAGGGGAAAGGGAATAAATAATATGTGGCATATTTATATAGCATAGAGGAATGAACTAGCATTTATCTCAAAAAGATAAAACTGAGTGGCAAACACAAGCTGAAAAATGAGAGTACCCTCTGATACCATTTATGGAGATTATGACACACACACTTACAAAATACCAGATGACTATATTTGGACACAAAAAATCGATTTTAAACTACCAAAACATAGTTCAGAGGAATACACACTACAATTCATGTTAATTTTCCACTGGAAGGCAAAGGGAATGGAACTGGAGAGGAGCCAAAAGAGGATTTCAGTGTTAATGTGACAGAGAGAAAAAAGAGGCCAAATGTTAACTGTGATATAAGTATATATTCATATGCATGCATAAATATATGTGAAAAATTATAGCAAAATACATAAATATAGTCCAAATACACATTATATTCCAAATGATACTCTGTACATTTTGCTCTAATTTCCACACATACCCCCACCCCCCCAAAAAAGAAAAAAACAAATTAGAAGGGAGGACGTGTTTGGGAAATCACAAAGATTCCTTCATGTCGTCTTGGGGAACTTTAAAAAAACTCTGTATATGTCAGGGGTTGATAGCAGATGAAAAGAAAGAGGAAAAAAAAAAACAGTTTAAAAAATAAATGTAATAATAACTTTTAAAAACCTATCTCTAATCAGTATTATCCTTAACAGCAGTTTCTAGACTTTGGTATAGATGCAAATCACTTGGGAAACTTATTAAAAATAAAACTCCCTGCCCTCCCTACCCAAACCCCCAACATGATGATTCAGGAGAGTGGGGCCAGTGATCTCCTTTTTACACAAAAAACAAACATCCTTAGAATTAACCCATTTTAAATGTACTGAGGAACAGTTTAAAAAAACAAAACTTAGGGACGCCTGGGGGGCTCAGTTGATTAAGCGTCTGCCTTCGGCTCAGGTCACGATCTCAGGGTCCTGGGATGGAGCCCCTTATTGGGTTCCTTGCTCAGCAGAAGGCTTCTCCCTCTGCCTGCTGCTCCCCCTGCTTGTGCACACATGCTCTCTCTCTCTGACAAATAAATAAATAAAATCCTTAAAAAAAAACAACAAACTATAACACGGAGGACATTGGGGTGATGGAGAGGAGAAGGGAGTTGAGGGAAATCAGACAGGGAGACAAGCCATGAGAGACTGTGGACTCTGAGAAACAAACAAGGTTTTGAAGGTGAGCGGGGTAGGGGGTTGGATGAGCCTGGTGGTGGGTATTAAGGAGGGCATGTACTGCATGGAGCACTGGGTATGGTGCATAAACAATGAATTTTGGAACACTGAAAACAAATTTAAATTAAATTAAATTTAAAAAATAAATTTAAAAAGAGCATTCATATCACTTAAAAAAAAACTTAAAGCAAATAAAAATTCCAACTTTAATATGAAAGTCTATTCCTCCTAAGTTGATAGCTAACAGTGGTACTTAAGAGAAAGCTTTAATTTTGATAATGACAAACTAAGTCCTTCTATACAATGTTTATTTACATAGCTTTATAAAATGTTGATCCTGTAACAGAGCAGTAATTTTTATGCACAACTGAAACGTTAAAGGCGCTCTAGTTAAAATTATGACAACAGGTTATTTTAGGTAACAATGAACTTTAATGCAACAATTCCAGCATTAGAGTTAAAAATCACCAAAGAAGAACAATGCAGCTTTAAGCTATCAAAGCCTTGTTATCCATTACCTAAGTTAGACCTCCTCTCTTCCTGCCTTCCCCAGCATAGTCAGGGTACCCCCTCAGAGCTCCCACTGCCCCTACCTCACACCTGGGCAAGAGCACACAGATCCATGCTGTGGTTTACCTGTGGACATGTTCACATTCCTCTCCAGGCTGTTCCGCCTAATAGGGAAGGCGTCATGTTCACCTTTGATACCTGTGTCTAGCACAGTGGCTGGCACACTGTAGGCACTCAGTAAGTATCTCCTGAACCACAGTGTGTCTCAACAAATCTTAGCTCAATGACATCCAAGGAAAAGGAGTCTCTAGCATAGAGTTGGCAGACCTTTCTCAAGAACCAGACGGTAAACCAGACGGTAAATATCTCAGGCTTTGAGAGCCATGTGGTTTCTCTTACAGCCTATCAACCAACCAGTGTAACTTGGAGGCTGCCACAGGTAGCCTCCGTACATCATTAAGTGTGGCTCTATTTCAATAAAACTTTACATACATTGAAATTTGAATTTCATATAATTTTCATGTCATGAGCTATTCTTATTTTTTCCCACCTATTTTTAAATGTAAATAGCCACTCTGAATTTATGAGCCATACAAAAATCAGCAGCAGAGTTTTCTAACACCTGTGCTAACACATCTGGGCAGAGATATGTAGGAAAATCTCAGGATACCACACAGGTTGGAATAGACTGAGTAGAAGACAAAGAGAAAAGAGTCTGTGGTAGAGGGGTGGACCCTCAACAAGACTTGAAAATAAGACAAAAATATACAACACAGAAACAAAAAGCAATGTGGTTCTTTTTATCTTTCTTTTAAACTAGTTATACTGTAATAGTGAAGCTCACATTCAATTAATTAATGGCTAAGGAATTGAGAAAAAAAAACTGGTATATTTAAAAGTCATTAGTAATATTAGTTGGGGGGAAAAAAACCTAAACCCAAGCCTTTTCAGGTTCAAGTTTTACCACCCTCTGCAGCATTGTTAAAATGTACTGTCCTTTGTCTCTGCTGCCCACTCTCAGGTAGAAATACAAATGAGCAGAGAAGCAGACAAAAGATTGGGAACAAAAGCAGACAAAAGGGATTCCATCTCAGAATACCAAAGGATTGACTATCCTGTCTTGTCCCACCTAGTCCTGTGCATAAAATCATAGATATCTTCAAATTAAAAGGACTCAAGAGTCACAGGGCTGCTCCATTCACTAAAAATAACAAACTCTTTAAATAGCACAAATGATCATTTTATAAAAATTCAAAAACAAAGAAGCCAAGAGGGGGGCACCTGGGTGGTTCAGTGGGTTAAATGTCTGCCTTCAGCTTTGGTCATGATCTCAGGGTCCCTGGGTGGAGTCTTGATGGATAGAGCCCTGAGTCAGGCTCCCTGCTCAGTGGGGAATCTGCTTCTCCCCCTCCCTCTATCCCTCCCACCCCCACCTCCACTCATGCTCTTGCTCTCACTCTTGCACTCTCCCTCTCAAATGAATAAATAAAATCTTTAAAAAAAAAAAAAAAAAGAAGAAGAAGAAGAGGAAGAAGCAGCAGCAGCAGCCAAGAGAAGAAAACCCACATATCTAGAGATAACAGTTAAGATACTGGTTTTCCTTAACTGCACTGTATTTGTGTATATAGGTGTGTGTGTGTGGTTGTTTTTTTTTTTTCCTTAAAACAAAAAGAATCATTATCTTGTAAACAAAGAAATCTAGTATTTGGTAAACTTCCCCAAGATTGTGCATAAAATGAGCTTGTAAAAACTCAGGCGTTGCACATCTCATCTTTTGAGCCAATGCTCTCTCTTACCACCTCCTAAAAGAAATAAATAATTTGCATCTTGAATAAGTGCCTTGTAAATAGCAGGTGCTCAGTAAACTAATACATGCTGAAATGAATGACACTAACAGTGCTGTCCCAGATCTTTGTATTGGCCCAGCTCTGCCAAGCTAGCTTTTCAGAGATGCTCTTTATTATCACTAACACCAAAAAGCATAGCTTTCAACAGGCTACCAAATCCCAAAGACCATACGCATACAAGGACAGTGTCCTTTAATAATAACTGGCATGTAACTTAGAATATCTGCTACTGGAAAGTGCTTCACTTTGGAATGTTTCCTTTGGCTTTATTTTAAAATGAAACATTATTCTGCTCCTTTATGGATCTGTTCATGAGGGATTCATTTTTGGATTCTTCCCATGTCCTAAAGGGGGATATTAGAAGGACCAGTAAGTATCAAAATACTTGCATAAGGTTTGTCTTAATTTTCAATTGAGTAATATCAGACTTAACCATGACTAAAACAATTTCTGATGGGCCTATTCATGTCCAGAGTCATGGTGCATTAATGACATGACAAAGAAAGGATAATCTAGGCTTGGCCAATTCTTGTTTCATTAATCGTCTGGCCAGGGCCAGGTAGAAAGATCTTGTGAGATAGTCCAACTATTTTGGAAGAAAACCTTGCATCTTGGCAGCATGCTAAGCAGGTTAAATGGTAGTTCTAGTGAGAAGGGAAGTATAATTCTTAAAGCGGCAAAATGTCAGTGTTATCTCTGAAAAGAACAAGAAAACCTGATTAGCAAGCTAGATTGAGAGGCATGCTTGAAACAGAAAACTGCCATTTGCCTGGTAACTTAAGGGAATGTGCTTAACTGGTCCAGTTCTGGGGGTTAATGCACCGAGCTAGTACCTTCATTCCATCAAACTCCACTGGGATGACCCTGGGTCTAGGGCACACCTGAAGACCTTCTCTGAAAGGAGGCCCAAGGCTTTTATGAAGTGCTAGCTCTTGCAGAAGGCAAACTGCATTCTGGGGAACTGAGCTGCGTAACCAGGTATTAAAGAAATACCTAAATGCTCTGTCTGCTCTTTTTATCATTATGATGGTCCCATCTTCAACATAACAATGCATAACAGGGTCTCCAGGAACTTATAAGATCCACCAAAGAATTAATATTTGTGCCAAGGCCTAAAGCTTTCAATATATAATAGGGAATCTCTAACACCTTTTTTTATTTTTATCTGCCTGGCATCCTTTGAATAATGGCATCCAGTTTTCCTTGGATTGCCCCTCTCCCGTTACATGTGGTTCTACCAAGAATATCAGTTGAGAACCCCACAACTGCCTCATCAGAGAAGTAGGTGCATTACTCAAGAGAGGCTTTTACAACTTTCTTTAACTAGGAATGTTGACCTGCAGTGGAATCCCAAGAGGATAAAGGTGGTCAGAGCTGAGACATTCCAAAGCGCTACACAGGAGTTCCCTTGTTATTTTCCACCCCTTATTTTATCTATTATTCAACAAATATCTACGAGTGCCTCCTACTACATACAAAGTGCTGTTCTAGATGCTAAGATTCAACGGCACAGAAACAGACAGAAATCTCCAACTTCAGGAGTCTACATTTCAGGGAGAAGAATACAAAACAACAAACAAGTCAAATACAGAGTATATTAAACAGTGATACGTACTATGGAAAAAATTAAGCAATGCTAGTGGGAAGGGAGCACAAGGGCTGGTGGTTACAATCTTAGAGCAAGACCTCACTGAGGAGGGGAAGGAAGGGAGGGCAGGTCAGGGCTACGGACTGAAGGGCATAGCAAACAGGACTAAAAAGGAGCAGCCAGGAGGCAAGAGGAAAACCAGGAGGATGTGATATCCTGGAAGCCAAGTGAAGAAAGCATTTCAAGGAAAGAGGGAGTGAGAAACTGTGAAACCCTTCAGAATGATCAGAGAAGGGAAGTCTGAAGCTGATTTAGCAACACCAACATGACACTTCTCAGGGGAGGAGTAGGTGTAAAAGCCCAAGTGGAGTAGGATCGAGAGAGGATTTGCGAACAGCAACACAGACAACTATCTGAGAAATTCTGCTGAGAAGAGCACAAAGAATGGGGGAGTATCTAGAAGGAGATGCAAGATTGAGAAAGTTTTGTTTTGTTTTGTTTTTTAAGATTTTATTTATTTGAGGGGCACCTGGGTGGCTCAGTGGGTTAAAGCCTCTGCCTTCGGCTCAGGTCATGGTCTCAGGGTCCAGGATAGAGCCCCACACCGGGGGGGCGGGGGATCTTTGCTTAGCAGGGAGCCTGCTTCCTCCTCTCTCTCTGCCTGTCTCTCTGCCTACTTGTGATCTCTGTCTGTCAAATAAATAAATAAAATTTTTATTTTTATTTATTTGATTTGAGAGAATGAGTGGGAGGAGGAGAAAAGGGAGAGTAGACCCCCCCCCCCCATGGAGCAGGGAGCCCGATGTGGGGCTTGATTCCCAGGACCCCGGATCCTGACCTAAGCTAAAGGCAGACCCTTAACTGACTGAGCCACCCAGGAACCCTCAAGAAAGGTTTTTATTGTTTTTGTGTTTCATTTGTAAAGGGTCACAGAAATCACAACTTGTGCTGATGGGAAAGTCTCAAGAGAAACTGAAAAGTTGATCATGTAGGAGACAGGGGAAAACTCTTGGAGTGAAGTCCTCCTGGATGCAATCATGAATCACCTCTAGTGCCCCAGAGCAGGGAATGCTTTTAGGTAAGTGTGAGACTGTTCCTCTAGCACATAGGGAGGAAAGGCAGAAACACAGGCATGGGGGTAGTAGCTTCTGGAAGTTCTCTTGATTGCCTTTATTTCCTGAGTGAAATAAAAAGCAAGATCTGAGACAACTTACAAGAGTAAGAGTGAATGGCGTAGGAACGTGAAGCAGGATGCCAGGCACATAAGGGCCCTTGAAATGCCTTTCCAATGTCTGATGGTTCAACTCTACTTTCAATTATATGACCGACCCAGAAGACTTCCAATAAATCCCATTCTTTTTTGTATTAGCCACAATTGACTTCTGTTGTTTACAACCAATGATCTGATATACCAACTTTTTCTTGAGGCCTAGGATTATTCATGTTCTCACTAAAGTCCAACTTTAAGGGGCACCTGGGTGGCTCAGTCAGTTCAGCGTCTGACTCTTGATTTCAGCTCAGGTCATGATCTTAGGGTCATGAGATCAAGCCCTGCATCAGGTTCAACACTTGGTGGGGAGTTTGCTGGAGATTTTCTCTCTCTCTCCCTCTCCCTATGTCCCTCCCCCTGACCCCACTCATACACACACTCTCTCTCTAAATAAAATCTTAAAAAGAAAAGTCTGACTTTTATAAAATAGTGATTCTATTTCATCAAATCCTGTACATCCCTAAGGGCATAGGAAGACGAGCTTCTGATATACCAATGAGCCCAACAATTTGACCTCCCCTCCCAGAACCAAGAAGTAATAATTTCCATATACAATACCAAATTGGAAACACTAAAGCAGTATGCTAAACTACTTAAAGAAAAACATGTTGACTCATGTGAGAAAGCAGAAAAGACATACCAAAATTCAAATCCCCTGACAATTTCTTCAAACTTTCTTTTGAGTTAAGCTGCAAGAGTGTCTACCAAGACAGCATGAAGATGAATACACATAAAACTTTCCTCAGGGTGTAGAGTAATACTTCAAAACAGACTTCACTAACTCAGGGAGGGAAATCCACATCAAGAGTCCACTATGAGGTAACCTGGAGGCACAGAGAACTATTATTACTGTGGATGGCAATGGCTAATCTGGGAATGGCATCTGAGAGGGCAGGCAAACTGAGTAAGAATGAAGGAAAGACTCCCCCACAAAGAGAAACATTTTGAAGATCACAAAGATGAGTGGAAATTTCCAGACCATGCAGACTAAGATGAGTCTTCTTGATATAACGTGTCATCCCCCTCCAGGAAATTAATAGTTATTAAACTGCAGCACAGACAGCTGCTTCTGAGATGAAATCAGCCTTGCAACACTAAGAAGCAGGAGGGTGAAGGTGAGTAGTTGCTAATCTTCCATAGAAGTCAGCCTCACATAGCTTCTTTCAAACAGGTGCACTGCTCTGCGGGGCATTTGACTCATGAAGAGCCCTGAATACTAACAGGGAAGTGTGAAGCTTGGTTAAGATATGACCTGAAAACAGATATTAATGGGCTCTTTCTCCCAGATGACCCTGAGCTGGCACATCCCTTGGTAGGAAGGGTGCAAGCAGTGGTCAGCCCTTTGGGCCAAACGCACACAAACTGCCAAGAAAATAAAATCAGAGCAAAAATAAACACATGCACACACAAGAGCTCTGTGTGCTATATTTTCAGCATCAAGCCCTAAGATTTTTGCTTACCAATAATGGCACTATGAAGAAAGTCCCATCTCTTGAATAAGAATGACTTGTTTTGGCCTAATCACTTGAATAATTCTCCTATTTTCCCTCATTTTATAAGGCATGGCTCCATGATCCTCCCTCCCCCATTCCCCAACTCCTCCAATGGATTATGAAAGCCGACAATTACTGGCATACAGGAGGAAAGCTGGCATATAGGAGGGTGTCCTATATGCCAGACACTCTTCTATGTGGATTAGTTCATTTAATCGTCACAACAACCTAAAAGGGCAGGTACTACTGCTGTCTCTAAGTTTCCCAGAAAGAAGAGTAGAATAGGTGAAGCCTTTTATACTTTACTTCTCCAGGGGTTTTGCTAGGGGGAGTGAGGCAGAGAAGTTAGTTACCGCCTGGGTCAAGCAACGGAACTTGCTCCATCTCTTGGGATCATCTCACAAGTAGCTAAGGACTATTGTTTGGAATGCCCAGCTCCTACACCCCCCCCCAATTAGTCAAAGGTTTCCCCTCAGAATCTTTAAAAATAACCCCTTGCTTTCAGGTTGTGCATGTGTAGATGCCGCTCTGTGTCATGCCTCCCTGGAGTGGGACGAAAGAGGCAGGAGGCACCTGGTATGGGCAGAGGTGATAAGCTACTAGGCTGCATCTGCATGAAGCAAGGTGCAGGCTACATAACCGGTTCCTGCAGTGCTGGCTGAAGTACACACAGGACAAGCCAACAGAATCTCATGTGCTAATTTAAAAGTTTCTGATAGTGTTATTTGGTATCTGTTTCACATAAGGAAACTCAGGCATAGAGAAATAATTCACATAAAGTTGCAGAAGGGACAAGAGCAAGACCAGGCAGTCTGGCTCCAGAAATGGTCTCTTAAGCACTGTGCTCTCTCGGTGATGAGCTTTGACTACCTAGAAGTCTGCCAGCTGCCTCAAGTGCAGCTGCCAGTTCTGAGCCACAATAACTGGGAAGAATCAATTAGGAAACTGGTCAGAGTAAGAAAATAAGTACTGCAGGTAATGCTCACCATTCAATGCAAAGAGGGCACAACAAGAGAGGGCGTGGGCGCCCCATACACAAGATCAAATCAATCACTGTTGTGCCACTGGAGAGAGAATTCAACAGAACCAATCTTGGGCCTAATGCCTAAGAAATAAGGCTCATCAGAGCAGAAATAAAAGAAATGGGGACTAAAACGGCAACAGACAAGATCTTTTTTGAAAAGATAAAATAGATGGAACTTTACTTACATTCACCATGAAGAAAAAGAAAGATGACTCAAATTCGGGAATGAAAAAGACTTAAAAAGAAAGAAAGAAAAAAGAAAAGAGAAAGATAGAAAGAAATCTGGCTCTGCTAAAAGCTGGCAAAGAAGAAACAAAGTCATTTTTATGTTAGTTAATACCCTTGCTTTTATAATGCCTCACAATAAATGGAGGCAGCCCCTGAGAAAGGAAAAGATGGCGTCCTTCTCTTTGCTCCTCCTGGAATTTGAGAGGGGAAACTCCATGGCCAACTGGGTTCAGAAGAGGAAGAAGTACATCAGAGAACAGGAAAGTCACTGAAAACATTAACCCAACAGAAGTGGAACAACTCAGTGCAAACAGGAGACCCAAATCAAAGGCGCTCCAAGACTGCTGAGCATTAACAGCTTGAAGCCAAGCATTTCCCCTTGCATAATGGGTGTTTCTTAGGATGTGAAGGATTTAGTTCTTTGAATTCAGAAATTGTGTTGTTCTTTTTTTTTAAGCGCAAAAATTAAAACTGAATTTGTATCTTTCCTTCTCCTAACCCTAAAGACTGAAAGGTCACAGAACCGAGAACTTCTGGAGTTGAAAGTAAGTGAAGGTCTGGCAGCTAGGCTAAGTAAGGGCTGAGGTTTGACTTTGTCTACATTTCCATTAATTTAAAGTGCTAAGTTGCCTGTTTGCTTTAAAATATGTGGTTCTCCTCTTTGCAGTATCCCTTTAAATAGATTTTCCTTTCAGTGTGCCAAAAATAGCTAGAGAAGGTCCTTTGAGAATCCCATTCTTAGTTTAAAAAAAAATACATTCTCCTCTCCAACCCATGCACATAAACAGGTCTGGAAGCACTTCTTCCTACTTCTTCCAGAGACCTCTAATTTATCAGAAATAAATATTTTAGGAGAAAAAACATAGCTGGTCAGGGAAATGATTCTCCCAGTCCATTCTTGCTTGTTCATTAATTATGCGATCACCCAATCTGGAGTCCCTCTTTCAGGACTAGCGGATAGATGGGCCAGGTGCTGAAAACCCAAATGCCTACCCCAAGGCCAGGCAGGTAATGGGCACAAAAGAGATTGACTACATACAAGGGGTAACAGGGACAGCTAGGATTTGGTGCACTGAAGAATGCATGCCCAGGGGGTTAGGGTGTGGCCTCTACCCAGTTGCAGCCAACTGTGAGCAAAGACGTCTAAATTTTTTCAAGTAAAATCACCCCAGTTAAAAATTTAGAAATCTGTCCAAAATTTTAAAATGGCAACATGTAGAACAACAATACCAGACAGAATGCATATATGCGCTACTCTGGCTGGACACTGTTGTTTGCAACCTCTAAGTAAGAAGCAAAAGATAAAGGAAGACAGACTGCCTGTCCCCTGAGAGTTTAATGACCTAGTAGGATTAAGAAGATGTTCACTGGGTCAACTGTCCCACAAGGTGGAATGTGATACCCATTAAAAGGGAGAAATAAGCAAAGCCTATGGGAGCTGAGGAAAGTGAGAGGGCCCTTGAGGCAGAAAGGATTCTTGTAGTCAATGACATCTGAGCTGGGGCTAAAGAATGAGGTAGACTTTGGCAGGCAGACATTGGGGAGGGACCATTCTAAACAGAGGAAAATGAATTGCACAAGGTAAAAAGAGGGAGTTGGAAAGAGAATGTTTGAGAAATGGTCAAGACACTCTTCATGCTTCTACGTGACAAATATGTGTGTCTGTGTGTGCCATGCAGTAGGGACGCAGAGGTGATCATGAGGGGACACAAGATGAGGCTGCTAAGTGTGAGAGGGCCCAGCCCAGATAAGACATTGGAATTGGTTCCCTGAGTTTTATCTTCAGAGCAAAGAGAAAGTTTCCTTTGAATTTTTTTTAAACAAGGGAATCACATGTTAAAATCTGCAATGTTCCAAGTTCCCCAGCTGCAGAGCATGCATTCTGTGGACTGGAAGAGAGCCAGAGTGAGCTGGGAGGCAGCCTTTGTAAGCAGTCTGGGAAAGAGATGATGCCAGCTTGGACTGGGAGGCGTGGGTAGCTTTAGGAGGTAGAAAGGAGTTAAAATCACCAGAACTACCAGTTCCAGGTAGGATTCAATGAGGTAGAAGCCAAATGGGACTGGAGAATGCAGTCAATATGGCTCCATGGGGGTATTAGGGCACACCACCAGTGGCCCAGTAGCCAAGCAATGCTGTACTGGCAGCAGCGGGTGTCCAGGGGTTACTAGAGAGAGGGAAGGTTTAGGAGCCAGGGTGTATGGCTGAGGGAAGATTGCCAGAGAAGCTCACAGGAGCTTTCCATTTTAGAAAGTCATCATCTCAAGAGCACTATTTTCTTTTAAACTTGCCTAGTAAAATTCCACAGCTGTTTTGTTTGGACTAGTCTTGAGGGCAAGGAAACAAGTAGCTCTTCTCATGTTCAACAGTTCGTCAATAAACCAAATCTTAGCCTTTAGATTTGGGATGGAAGAAGAAGGAATATTAGAATATCTATAAGATATATGTTAATGCCAAGTATCCATGCCCACTTCCTTTTATTTTGACCATTTCTTAAGGACTTCAAAGAATGCTAGTTAACCATCACAGTCCATCCTCTTCGGTGCTAAGGCCTAGCAATGACTTTCTTTATAACCACAGGCATTTGTATGTGAACCCAATTCACTCTCCTTCTGGATCATTAAGGAAATATGAATATTTCCATATTATTGCCAGTCTTCTGGACTGGCAGGAATTCCTGGAAGTACTCATATTCCAAGGGGAAAACAGCCAAGCCACTAGATGCTCAACTCTTGATAACTTGTGACAATGGAGTTTACGTATTTTGATAAGATCTCACTTGTATGCCAAGCATTTGCACTAAATTATTTTATGATTTCTGCAATATATAGAATTTTGTCATTTTTGCAAAGCCATGACAAATAACAGATCATCCAAATAAACATCAGATGATGGAGTAATGAAAATAATAGGAATCAGCAAGTGGCAATGAAACTAAAGTTGATTTTGCCCTCCTCATTTCTCTGTCTTGTCTTCTACCTCCCAAATCTTGGAATTTTAGTGTATGTGTGCCCATACTGCAGATATACTCTTCTTCTCTCCCAAACTGGTCTATCTGTCCCATTTGTCTTAATTGTATTAGCACACCATGTGAAGATCATTCAATAGTTTTAATGTTCTCTGTTCAATCATATTTTATCAAGACTATTTGCAGTAAGCATTAGGCACTGCCTACTCAGAGCTCTGCTTTTATACTGATATCTAGGCTTCCAGCCAGTATCTCAGGGAAGTTCTGTTTGGTATAAAAAAAATCATGGCAGCCCCATTCCTCTTGTTGAGGAGTGTTTCAAACCAGTAATATGTGATGGGAAGTCTGGAGAACTTCTGGGAAAAATATCATCATAGCTCTTAAAAAGAGAAGCGAAGAAAAAAATAATGCTTTTTCTACCTCTGGACAGCCACAAATGTGCAAGGATGCAACACAACATCTTATGACCCTGACCTAGCCAGCACAGTGATGCTGGCTGTGAGCAACACCATAGAAATAACCTGAGTACTTCGTGAGCCAAGAAATTAATCAACCCTTAGGGCTGATTCTGTGTAATGAGAAACAGATTCCTTTATTGTTTAAGCCATTTTGAATTGGATTTTCTGTTTCTTACAGCCCAGAACATCCTAAATGATAGAATACTTCTTTGTAGAAGCAAGAAAAGGGCTCTACCTCCTTGACAACATCCTAGCAACAAAGGAATACTTGCTTCAAAAAAGAGAAGAGACTACAAATAAGTAAATAAAATCTTAAAAAAAAAAAAAAGAGAAGAGACTACAACTGATTTCTCAATAAGCATTTTGGGGAAACTAGCTGCGAAAGGTGTTTTTAATAGCTACTCCTGATGTATGGAGAGTCCTTTGAAATCCTTCCAGTGCAGCATAAACACTGTAATAAAATGACGATGAGCCACTACAAATGGTATGTGTGGGGATATGCAACATAGTTGGAGTCATCATAATATCTAGGAATTAGGAAACTACCATGAAATTTGTCTTTATTTTTCATCTACTCTTATTTCTTTCTACAATTATAATTTTGGGAATTTTCTCTCTTTTCTACTTCTTTTACCTGATGAAAACACAGAATTACATGATTAGAAGGGAACTCAGAAAACTGAGGTTCAGAGAGGTGGATTAATTTCCACAAGATCCCACAGCTATCCAGGGACCATTTTCTTTACTATTAAAAATGCTTTATGCATGATTTTAAAACAAAACCATTTGCTGAACATTCAATTTAATGTAATGTCAAACTGTAAGGATATGGGAAATTAAAACTGGATTTTTTAGTAATCTGATTATGAAATCTCCTTTTTGGATTCATTGCTTTGAGCTTCTTTGTGCTATTTCTATTACCTTCCTAAATCCTAATCCTTTCCACTCAATACCATTTCTTTCTCCTAGAAAATCCCTGCATGTGGCCCATTCTCTTGGCCAGTGATTCTTAAAAGACCGTTTGCTTCTTAATTACCTGAGAAATAAACCAGACATGCAGATTCCCAAGGAGAGTCCAGTTTAATAGAGCAGGGGTAGGGTCCCCCAATGTCAACTGTAAACAAACACGCCAGGTAAGTCGAACTGTGCTTTGAGGAACATGACTCCAGATTATACCCTAGATTCCAGGATCCAAATAGAAAACATCTAACTATCATAGTGTATTTAAGCTGGAACAACAAAAATATGTGCACAGTTGCCTGTAATTTTTATGTTCCCTCTGAGGTCTGAAACAAACCCAAGAGCTCTGTGATTTGGATGCACCCTGGTAAGCATTTGCTTGGAGGCTTTGCGATTTTATCCTTTCCCTAAGACTTTTTTCCCCTCTGAATGCATTTCTACTTGGGATTAAATATAAAATATCTTAACTCTCTCCACAGCTAAAAAAAAATCAATTTTGGAAAGTGTTTCAAAAGAGCACTTTAAAAATTGCACAATACAAAGTATCCTTCCTTTGAACCAAACACCTGAGAGATGCACAGGGTATACACCATAGGTAATGAGAGCGGTGAACATGGGTTTTCCAGCAGATCCAGCCCTGAAACCAAAACTTAGGAAGGAAGTTGACCATTAAGTAAGTGAACCAGAGGAACAATAGTTCAGGCTTATCAGAGGGTAAGTCTGAAACTGAGAAAACTGGAATCAAACAGACAACCACCTTATCCCAAGTTAACTATCACTTCCTGGTCAATTAAAATAGGACAGTGCTGTAAATGAGAATATAGCATTTAAATGGAATCTTAGAACTCCTCTGGGTGCCAAAGCCTTTTTTTGAACTAAATAAATACTCCTTACTGGATTAAGCAACACACATTTATACCCATCTCCACCAAGATACTTTTAATCCCTGTCTTCTGAGACCAAGAAGAGAGCCTACTGAGAACTTAAGTCTGTGTGTTATAACATTGGCTCTGACCAACTCACACTATAGCCTCTATGTACATTCCTTAAGGATTAAATGAACAAAGAAATGCCACATAACCTCATAGAACCAAAGAAAATCATTGTGATTGTGAATCAAAGGCAAGACACAATGCTCCATAAATGCTATACTGTAAGTAACTCAAGCAACAAAGTTGGTTTAAATTCATTAGAAGGCAAAAGTCAAGGTCACAGATGTCACCTGCATATTCCAGTTGTACTCCTTGTTAGGTCAGGAACAAAGATGGTCTGAATTTAATGGGTTTTGCAACACAGAGGTGGACAAGAGGGAGAAAGTGAACCATCACCCAAGAGAAAAATAGGCTCAAATGTTTAAGATCTACCTTAACAGTTTTTGGTGTTTTTAAAATCTTTTTTCCTCCCCCTTTAAGATTCCTAACAATCCTCATGGCACTTTAAAATGGGCAGATGCAGTAGTGAGTCTGCTGGATCACCATTTACTTTCCATCATGCTCAGTCCGGGTAAGCTCTCAGCACAACTCCACAGCTTGAAAAGCCCACTGCTCTCAGCTGATTCTGAAGCCTTCTCCTCCAGCTGCTCCCTGGAGGCTCCAAGCCTAGTGGCCCTCATAGAGCAGCCATGAGCATCCCCACACATACTTGGCCAGAGTATATAACCAGAACTTCCTCTGTTTCAGTAAAGGCCCTTTAAGTGTGCAAAGTTTTTTAACTAAGATCTAAACCAGCTTTTCTATTGAACAAATGCCTGACTGGGTTGTGTTGAATAGGCAACAAACTGTCATCTGAGAGCATCTGGAGTTACTTTTTAAACCCAGTTCTCATTACTTTAAATGCACTTCATCAGGATTCTTTGATATTTTGGGGGCATTCTCCTTGTAAGCTTGCATGTTCTCTGCTATGCTTAATTGTTTCTGAACATGCAGTCCTGATACCACATGGCAAGAAAAACATTTGACCAATAACAGAGAAATCCTTGATTCTGCCTAATTGCTTCTGACCAACATGCTAAACACTCTCGCTCCTTCATAGTTAAAATCTGTGGAAATCTTTTGGTAACACATATACTCTCTTTCCACAAGGCGATATCAATGTGCTTAGTAGAAACAGGAAAACAAACCATCATAATCTTTCTCAGCTCACTATCGACTTATCCCAAAGAAATGACTTAATGGCATCTGGAGAAAAGTGTGGGTAAACGCACAACATACCAACCAGTTCCGTAGACTGTGTGGCTTAATAGTTTAAGTTAGCTATTGTAGTCTTTCTTAAATACTCCAGTCTCCAACCAAAAACATTCATCCAAGTCAATGGAAGGTTAAAACATACACACTGCAGTCACTGATACAGCAAGGGAAGTCAAGAAGGCCATTTCCAAAGGGTTCACCAATAGTTAATAACAAAAACTCAAAACCATCCCAAGAGTAAATATTCTTAGCAGGACAATCAGGCCCCATGCTGAATGCCTTGGTTTATCTCAGAGGGCAAGTACGCATTTGTGAAAGATAGTTGATTTATTCCCTAGGCTTTAACACATGTAACTTTCAAAAGCACTAACACTGTAGATAAATAAAGAGGAGCCTACTATCCATACCTGACTGATGGAGAAACTAAGGAATTAACATTGCTTGTCCAGGGCTCATTAAGTGCCTTAAGAACACAGTCAACTCTAGAACCCAGGCCTCTTTACTCAAAATCCCAGGTCTGTAAACCCACAGCATGTTCCTATTTGTCTCTGATCATCACAAGAACATAAAACTCCTGAAAACTCTGCTTTGTGACCTGGTTTTCATGGATAACATATTCCTGTTTACCCTAGGACATCACAAGAGCAAAAACCCCCTGACCTCTCTGCCTGGTGGCCTGGTATCCTGGGCCTTCCCCAGCCTCCTCTTTAAAGACCACATGGCATTTACTGCTGTTACCCACTGCAGTTAACATTTCACACATTTCTTTCCTAACCCTTCAGCATTCCTGATGCAACAGTGGGAGGGGGAAACCTGAGCAGAACCGAGACCAGCTTTAGCACTAAGACTCGAACTTTCTAAGGGTGAGAAGAGGGCAGGATTCAGTCTTAAACCTACTTTGCCAGGTGGTTCATGAGCAGCTGTAACATCTGCCTATTTTTCTCTGGGAGCCGATGAACAAGACTGTGGATTTCAGAGACCCGAGACTCCTGGTTTTCCAGCTCTGCAAAGGAAGGAAGGAGGTAATATTTGATCAGTGACACAACCAAATCACATTACAAAACAAAATCAAAGGAAATCAAAGGTTGGGCACTAACAGACTGAGGATTTCTCAAAGGTTTAAGAACCTGTTCTACAGGCTCATGGATAGGTCTAAGTGTTTTTAATGGTGCTTTCTGTAGCAATTCATTAAAAAAATGACTGTTAAAGAATTCAAACCAAAATGATGATGGGAAGAAATGGAGCCAGTCAACTGCACACACTGAGCAGACAGAAACCTGGGAGCAGCTGACTTCCTAGAATGATGGCTTCATTTCAAGGAAGGAAGGAACTTTATGCACTTGTCAAATGATGAACAAATTGTACACGAACAACATTACAAGGGTTTCAAATATCAAAACAATGTTTCAAGACAGCATCCAACAAATCAAAGGCAATGTCCAGTCACTCTCAAGTCATGTGTAACACCCAACCAGCCTAGTGGAAGAAAGAAATGGCTGATGAAACATGTAAATCTTCCTGCCAGCCTGTTACCTCAATCAAACCCTGCCATGGCTTGGTTGAATTTGGGAAAGTGGGCTCATTTCTCTGGGAGATAAACTGACAGTGCTCACCATGCCTATTTATAGGATTGATGTGAGGTTTAATTAGAGAATGGCTGATATGGGTTTGGAATTTCTCTGAGAAAGAAATCACATAAACACGATCTTTACTTCCAGCTTTCTCTCAAGTCTCTCCTTGCTCTTTTAAGGAGACAACTCTGAGAAGATAATGCCACCAGAACATTAGGTACTACTAAATAGGGACAGTAGTAGTTACCAGGACAAACAAACTTTGAAGGCTTAAAGGAAGCAGGGAGACCACAGAGACTATTGACATAATAACACTGTGGAGATTCATTCCAGATTTAAATCTGATAGAGAATCTTACTACCTCTTACAGGAGGTCTGCCCTGAGCAGACAGATTCCAGTATACTTACGGTAGCTTGCACCTAATCCCTATGTATTTTAATACTAGTAATATGACGCAAGGGACCTGGATGATATAGCCAAAGAATGATCATAAGCTGTAAATGGAAGCCATGATGGAAAAGGGACTGGGAAGTTATATAAATGGTGTCATATTCAAGGAAACAATTCCAATGCTCAATTTAGGTAATGTGTGAAGTCTGATTCATTCTGCAAAATGCTACTCAAGGGCTGGGAAAAAGCCCAAGAAGTTAGAACTCCAATAATCAAAATTAGAAAGCCAAACTTGCTTTCCTCTCCTCTCCCAACCCCAAAAACATTCTGAAGTTTCTTTCCTCTACTGTAAATTCAATGTGGTAGCAGGGCCCTTGATAATCCTAATTTGGTTTCGTTTCTATTTTGTGTCTGTCTCATGAGCACATGTATACATATGTGTATTACATACAAAATACAAAGGGTAGAAAGTTTTTATTTTGGGATACTAACTGTTCTTTGATATAGAAAAATGTATTCCTTTCCCCCTTAAAACTGGCAAAAAAAAACAAAAAACAAAAAACAAAACTTACTTGCTGCTTTGATGAAACTTCTTTGAAACTGGTACATCATGAGTGGTCCTGGAAGCATTCTGGGATAAAAGGATATACACCAATCATTTAATAAAAACAAACAGACTCCCTAAATAGCAGCATAGACACTGCCCAACTGTATATAGACTAAGATCAAGGGACACAATAGCAACTCAATAGTCCAACTGAGTTTCTCTTTTTGAAAGGGTCCTGAGATTTCCTGTGACGCTTTCATGCTCTTTCTTCTTTAAGGGAATGGATACAACTATGTTTCCTAGTTACAACTAGAAAGTGCTAATGTGAAAGTCTAGCACAAGCCAAGAAATTTCTTTTTCAGTCAGTGACTCACCCATTGACAAGAGCATTTTAAGATGTGTCTGAGAAAAAGGAAACTAACTAAACATTTGTAATTACCTGTGCTTAAATTCTTGTCTTCCCAGCAGCTTGTTATTAAAATCAGTTCATCTGGAAACACTATGAGAGACTTCTGTGATTTTGTGGCAAATTCACTACTGAGGGTTGCTCCAGAATGCCAAAAGGGCTAGAACCCCTAACATTAAGCACTACATAATCAAATTTTATATAGTTTTTTAAAAGAATGTTTTATACTTAATGTTTGTTAGCTAATCATTAGATCAACATGCACAAATTAAGTGCTAAATACAAACCTCTCTGATTTGGCTTTGTGTAAACTAGAGTGATAGTATATGTGGTATGAATGTTTAATCAATATGTTTAATGAGTGTGTTTAACTGTAAACTTCATCTTTTTTCTGACAGTCCAAATAACAACCTTCTCAACAGACTATAAATTATTCTTGGCTCAGGTTCTATTTTATTCTCACCAGAAACCCCAATTTAACTCCTGATAATCACTTGCATTACATCTTACTCTTGACTTCAAGATCCTTCTATCAATTCCCTAATAGCCAATAAAACCTGCATCACCAATTTCTTTTCTGGGGCTTTTTCCTCCTTTGTTTTTGAGCCAAGTGAATCTTCACAAAACCTGAACAAATGCTTATGCAGTTCATGAGTACAGGTCTCCTCTTAGTTGAGACTGGATCCTCACCTACCCTTCAAATTCTGGGTAAGTTTCAGTCACTTCATAAAACTGATATGGGGGCAGCTAGAATCACCCATCCCTTAATAACCAAGGGAGAGGCAGAAAATAGGAGTCATACCATGCACAATGTTACGAGATAAAGAGTCTCTTCTCCAATAAAATAACATTTTCCTATAGAAGCAGAAGGAGTCAAAAAGGACTTCCATTAATATGGATAATCTATTAAGGAGTCTATCTGTAGATAGATTATATTGCAATGCACAAAACCATCAAAACACATAAGATATGTATGTAATTATGTATTTTCAACAGACTGAGATACGGGGTTCCTTGTTTTCTGACTAGAGTATTTGGGGATTTCAGGAAATACCATATTTTAGGTTCTGTTAAAGGCTAATCATCATAGTAGCTTCTCATAAAGAGCAAAGCTTCTTGAATCACTCATGGCATCCCCACAAATGGCAACCCATCAAGGATGGATGGCTTACAATTGGTTTGACCAGCTGAGCTAATTGCACCCACACATAAGCTGTTTCTATATCCAAACACCCACTCAACAGCTTTCTGGAGGCTGGAAATAAAACTGCTTTCTTCCTGATTGCATGATAGCAAGCTGGCACCCTGCCCTGCAAATGGAAAGTCCCTACCTTAGGTAGGTCTTCAAAGCACTAGTGATTGTCTTTATCTCCCATTCAGCACAGATATCAGTCTCTGTTTCAGAAGCTGTTTTGGGGTCTAAAAAGAAGAAAAGGCAATGTGTAAACAGGAGCAGAAAATACAGCTAAAAAACAAGCATGGTATATAAAACCATTCAGCCTCCCTATTAACCAAAGAGATCCAAATTAAAACAAAAACAACACCTATTTTTTTTTGCTAGCTCAGTTAAGAATATGGTTAAAAATCCAAGTATCTATTGCTGGCAAAAATGTAGTGAAACGGATCCTCTCAGAAACTGCTAGAGGCAGGAGAGATAAAATGCAACAGTTATGAAAAGCAATTTGGCAATATGTATCAAGAGACATAAAACTGTTTATACCCTTTGAAGCAGTAATCCCATTTCTCACAATCTAGCCTCAGAAAATAAGATAAAGCAAGACCAAAGTTACATACCCCAAGAACATTCAATACATGCTAATTCTCTGTAGCAACAGAAAAAATTTTTAAAGGAGATAACTTAAATGTCCAATGATGGATGAATGATTATTTTGACATGGCTCCCTGATGGAAAACTATTCTGCATTTACATGAAAATGCTGACTATGCAACAGTAGGGAAAATGCCTGGATTATCATGCAATATCAAGCAAAAACACCCAAACAAACCGAGATTTGAAAGTTTACGAAAAAACTGTATGAACAAAGGCTGAAAGGAAGTACTCTAAAATTAATATAGTAGTTGCGTTAGAGGGGGAGAACTGTTGTTTTTATATTTTCTAAACTATGACTCGATTCCATTACTTTTATGTGTCTTTTTTTTAAATTGCCTTAAGCCAAGAAGTGCAATGGGGACCGCCACGATTACACTGGCTCCTTATCATTTCTTCTTTAGTCTCCTCTTGTGTGGACTGGTCAACAAATGTGTGTATTTTAAATGCACATGTATTATAAAGGAAGAGATCACTCATAGAGCTAGTCTTCCTGGGCAGCACACAGCCCCATCTCACCACTGACAAGGTGGTTGGAAGTGAAGGCCTTCAGTACGATGAAGATAGAATCCAGCTTTCTCACACACAAGACTAGTGATTTGCATGCCTACTGCACATGTGTGGGGGAAGGCTCCAGGCTTCCAGGGGTGGGAAATGAGAGTCAGACAGACCAATCAAAGCACAGCATTTCTTTGGCCCCATGGCTGGTTCAGGGAGAACCCAAGACCTAAGCCAGTGGAATGTCAGGACCTTTCTAGGAGACAGGGGAGAGACTCTCTGCTATTTACTTTTGGATTTGTACCTGGAAGGTTCTCCGAACTGCTCTAGATGCCACCACCTAGAGCCCAAGAGTGAAGTCTGACAGACAAAGCCAGAAATAAGAGAAGCAGAGAGAGCTGGTCTTGATGACATGGGATGAGCCCTCATATCTCGCCATTCTTTTTTTTAATCATATGAGCCAATAAATTCCCTTTTTCCTTAAGCTAGGTAAGGTCAGGTTTTCTGGTTTTCTCTCTCTCTCTCTCTCTTTTTTACAATCAGAAGAGAACTAAACAATAGAGCAGGTAAACAGAAACAGCCACTGGACTCTTTCTCAACAGTCTCAAAGAAAAAAGAGGTTCTTCCTACAGAGACACAGCTTTTCAGCTGGAAGGGGAAAATGAGTCACAAGTGGGCACAACATATTTTCTATTTATTAGGTTCTTTCCTAATAAACTTTCATTCTAGTAGGAAGAGTCCAAATAATCATGACTGGATTAAGGAGTTAGGCTCTAATCCCCAGGTAAGGGCACAAATCCAGCCGATACCTACTGCTCTCAGTATGTTCCCTGATACATTTAATTTTTTTTAAAAGATTTTATTCACTTATTTGACAGATAAAGATCTCAAGTAAGGGGGGGGGCAGGCGGAGCAGGCTCCCTGCTGAGCAGAGAGCCAAAATTGGGGCTTGATCCCAGGACCCTGGGATCATGACCTGAGCTGAAGACAGAGGCTTTAACCCACAGCCACCCAGGTCCTTACATTTAATTTTTTTTAATATTTATTTATTTATTTTAGGGGAGGGGCAGAAGGAGAAAGAAACTTAAGTAGACTCTGCCCTGAGCATAAACTCCACGAGGTTGTGAGATCACAACCTGAGCTGAAACCAAGAGTCAGACGCTTAACTAACTGTGCCACCCAGAAGCCCCCCCCCACATGTATTAGGTGAAATAGAAAAGGTCCCAGCTCCCAAAACATTTAGTTCCTAAAGACAGCACATCTATGTGTTTGCAGGTGACCCTAGCATTAATGAAATCTGTCTTATCACATGAAACAAACAATAAACAACATAAAGAGTGTGATTTTATTTCTAGGGTCACAGAATAGCAAACTCCATAGAGCTCTATCACAGCAAATTCCTGAAAAGCCGACCCAAGGGTGATTCTTCAAATGACCAAAACCTCTGCCACTTTAATTCTCTTCTTGCTTTGTCATCTTTCACTCCCTTAATGGTTTCTTCCTGCGGAAGAGTATGTACCAAAAAACTTTGCTTAGCATGACCTTTTCCCCTCCCCAACACGAGACACATGGAGAGCTGCCATAGTGCATGGTTCCTGGATGCAAGAAAACTGTTACTGTACATTTTTCTGAGGAACAAACCAACTTCCACCCAAGAAGAGTGAGCACAACACTAAACAAGCAGAAGTTGGCGGGTCTGGGAGTTGTGAACTGTTCCACGGACCACATTTAGCAAACTAATGATTAGCATCCATTTATTCGGGCTCTGTAACCATAGGAATATTGTGTAACATTACAGAGAGGAGAGTCAGATTACAGGCCGGCTAAAGGGCTTTTTATAGCACCAATGAGGCAAGGTTTAGAACTTGAGCACGTCCATTTTAATTCATTTAATATCCAAACTAAATTGAACACAGCCTCCCAAACCACCTCATTTTCAGAAAATGCTGCCAATTTCCACACCTCTGTTAGCTATGCTCCCTCTCACTCAGAGAAGCTTCCTGGTGGCATCCAAACATGACGCAAAGGCATAATTACAATTATCCTCTGAACTCAGTACATTTCTCCCCACCAAGTCATTTGACCATTGCATTACAGTATGAAATGGACCTAAGCTAGAGGAACAGGCCAACATACAGAAAGGCAGCCTGGGGGTAAACTAAAATGAATGTATTTCTTCATGAATCTGCTCCCACAGGAATCTGGAAAAATAGGAGACAGACTAGAAGCAGCAGTTACCAGGGGAAGAGTCTCAAAAACATCTCAATGATTAGATGGACTAGAAAGATCCATCTAGTCCAGTACTGTGTTGCTGATGAAAACACGAGAGACATTCTGGAGGAAATGATCAGGACCAGCCATCTATGTACTCCTAAATTTCCTAAGAATTCATTATAATTGTATGCAAATTAATTTTTTTCTCTTTAACTGAGAAAATAACATGTACACCTGGCAAAAAAAAATTCTAGCAAAACAAGTAGATAAACATTAAAAGGTAAACCTTTCCTGTGCTAGAGGCAACTATAAATAACAGTTCTGTGTATGTGTATGCTATCTCTAATAGCACATGCAAATACAAGCATATAAAGGCATATAAATACATACCACTTTTTAAAAACAAACACATGTACACTACAAATGTCATTTTGTGCACTGTTATTTTCATTTGACAGTATCTTGAGAAACTGTTCCACATTAGCACACAGATTTATTTACCTCACAGAAGTACTTTACTGGACCATGTCCCTGTTAATGGAAATTAGGTTATTCCCCAAGTTTTGTTATGATAAACAATGATATAAACTACTGTTTCCACGTACATGTCTTACCTATAGAAAAAAAAAAAAATCCCTCAAAGTAAAATTGAAATAAAAAAGTACATGCATGGGACGCCTGGGTGGCTCAGTTGGTTAAGCGGCTGCCTTCGGCTCAGGTCATGATCCCAGCGTCCTGGGATCGAGTCCCACATTGGGCTCCTTGCTTGGCAGGAAGCCTGCTTCTCCCTCTGCCTCTGTCTGCCTCTCTCTGCCTGTGCTCGCTCGCTTGCTCTCTCTCTCTCTCTAATAAATAAGTAAAAAATCTTAAAAAAAAAAAAAGTACATGCATTGGGCGCCTGGGTGGCTCAGTGGGTTAAAGCCTCTGCCTTCGGCTCAGGTCATGATCCCAGGGTCCTGGGATCGAGTCCCATGTCGGGCTCTCTGCTCTGCAGGGAGCCTGCTTTCCCCCCTCCACCTGCCCCTCTGCCAACTTGTGATCTCTGTCTGTCAAATAAATAAAAATCTTAAAAAAAAAAAAGTACATGCATTTTTAATTTGAAAGCTATTCCTCAACTACCCCTCAGAGGCTGTACCATTGACTGTTTCCCCAAATCCTAGAACAATATGCAGAACTTTGATCTTGGCCAGTCTGAGAGGTGAAAAAAGTCCCATTTTTAATTTGCTTGTTTGAAAAACGAAGGAGGAGGAAGGCTGAGAATCCTTTCCTATGTGTCAAGTGTACGGAGTATACTCACCCTTTTTAAGCACACAGTTCCATGATTTCAGACAAATGTATACATACAGTCAAGTAACACCCACAACCGGAATTAAAGGTCATTTTCCATCACCATGAAAATCTCCCTGTGCCCCTGTACAATCAATCCTCTCCTTCCACCTCCATCCCCTGGCAACCACTGTCACAAAGCATAATACTTTTGAAATCCATCTGTGTTGTTACATGTACCCGTATTTTGATCCTTTTATTATTGGGTAGTAAACAATTTTATGGATATCCCACAATTTGTCCATCCATTCATCAGGTGATGGACATTTGTTTTTTTTTTTTTCTAAATTTTTACTGTTATGAATAAAGCTGGTATAAATATTTACATACAAGTTTTTATGTGGACTAAAGTTTCACGCCTTGGGTCACTATGTAGGAGTGGAACTGGGTAAAAATATGTAGGAGAGGTCACATGGTAAATATGTTTAACTTTATCAGAAATTGCTAAATTGTTTTCCAAAACAGTTGGGTCATTTTGCTTTCCCACAGCAACCTGAGAGCTCTAGGTGCTTCACATCTTCATCAATACATGATATGGTTAAGTGTCTAATTGTGAAATTTTAGCTGTTCCAGTAGACATGAAGGAATAACTGTTTTTTAAATTTCCTTTTCTAATGACTAGAGACGTTGTTTATCTTTTCATATACTTTTTGTCCATCTGTGTATCTTCTCTGGTAAACTATTCAAATATTTTACCCATTTTTAAAACTGAATTGTCTGTGTTCTTATTACTGAATTCTTATTACTGAATTACTTGAGTTATTTTTAATAAATTCTAGATAAAATTCATTTGTCAGATACATATCTTCAAAAGGTTTCTCATCTATAGCTCCCAATTTCTTTTTCTTAGTAACTTTTAAATAGCAGAAATTTTTTATTTGGATAAAATTTTTCTTATCAGATTTTTCTTTTCTGTTTCCTACTTTTTGTTTTCTATTTAAGAAATCTTTTCTAAACCAAGGTCACCAAAATTTTCTAACTTTTCTCCTACAAGTTTTATAGTTTTAGCTCATAGGTTTAGAAATATGATTCATTTTGAGATTATTTTTATTTATTTTTTTAAAGATTTTATTTATTTATTTGACAGAGAGAGCACAAGTAGGCAGAGAGTCAGGCAGAGAGAGAGGGGAATCAGGCTCCCTGCTGAGCAGAAAACCTGATGCGGGGCTCAATCCCAGAACCCTGGGATCATGACCTGAGTCGAAGGCAGTGGCTTAATCCACTGAGCCACCCAGGTGCTCGAGATAATTTTTAGATATAGTTTAAGATAAAGATGGAATTTTCCCCATATGGATGTCCAATTGTACATTAATTAAAATTACTGTCCTTTCCCTCACTGAACTACCATGACAGCTTTATCAAAGATCAACTAACCAGATTCTGAACACCTACAAACTCAACAGGAGATAGATGAGAAGAAGAGCAGCAATTCTAGGAACAGAAAATCGACCACTTTCGGGAAGGTAGGATGTGTGGATAAGCCAATCCGAAGCGACAGGAAGATAGGCCACAGGGGAGGGGCCGGCTCCCAGCAAGCAGCAGAGCAATGGAGCACAAAACTGGAACTTTTAGAAGTCTGGTCCATTGAGGGATGTTGTTCCAGAGGCTAAGCGGGGGTGGAGCCCTTGCGGGGACAGTGTGGTCTCAGAACCCTCAGGGTCACTGAAAGATCAGGGGTCCCTGAGTGTGGCAGAACTCCCAGGTATTGGAGCGAGGAAGCCAGCTACAGAAATGGACCGAGGTGAGGCTCGCAGCTCAGGGTCACCGTAAACTGTGATGCAAGGCACAGTCATACCACTGCTCTTTGAGCAGGGACCCACAAGTGGCAGATCCAGAGAGACCCTCTTCTTCCTCCTCTGGGAGGAGCAGTGCACAAGTGCACCACAGTAATCTGCTGGGTTTTGAGACTCCAAACAGGGCCCTGTGCCAGAGAGAGAAATGTTCGGTCACAGGCCCAGTGACCCAGAGTGCGACTGGAGACCAGGGAGACAGGAGGGATTGACTGTTTTTCTCTGAGGGCTCACTGAGGAGAGGGGCCCCAAGCTCTCGGATCCTGCAGTGCTGGACATTGGGAGGCCGCCATTTCCATTCCTATCCTCCAGAGCTCTATAGAAAGCATTCAGGGAACAAAAGCTTACTAGAGAGAACCTGAGCAGATTACTTAGCCTGGACCCTGGCAAGGGCGGTGCAATTCTGCCTTGGGGAAAGACATTTGAGAATCACTCCAACAGGCCCCTCCTCCAGAAATCAGAAAAAACATTGAGCCAAGACCAAGATCACTGATCAAGGACAACTGCAGAACTCCAGAGCAAGAGGAAAGCAACACAGAATTCATGGCTTTTTTCCCATGATCCTTTAGTCTTACAGAGTTAAATTTTTTAACTCTATTTTTTTCTTATTCTATTTTTTTTTACTTTCCTCTTTCCTCTTTGAACATTTTTTAGCTATTTTATCTTATCAATAACTTTTTGTAAAAAAAATCTTTTAAAATTTTCATTGGTATAGTCATATTTTATCATTTCATTGTATTTAACCTTATTTTTTTAATACATAGTTGTTTTTTCTTTAAAATTTCGGGATATAATTTCTTCTAATAGATCAAAACATACCCTAAATCTAGCTCAAGACTGATCACATTCTCTCCTCTTTTTTTCTTTTCCAACCAACTTATCAATTCCTATTTTAGAATCTTTTTAAATTTTCATCTTTACAGTCACATTCCATCCCTTCATCATGTTTACCCTTATTTTTGCATATATATAAGTTTTTCTTCCTTTAAAATTTTGGGAGGTAGTTTCTTCTACAAGACCAGAATACACCCAAAATCAAGTGGGTGGCTGTGTTCTACTCACCAGTCTAATATATATATTTTTTTATTTTTTATTTATTTATTTTTCCCCCTTACTTCTCTCCCCAGTTTTGGGTCTTTTCTGATTTGGTTAGCATATATTTTTCTGGGGTCTTTGCCACCCTTTTAGTATTTTACTCTCTCATTCATTTATTCTTATCTGGATAAAAATGACAGGGTGGAAAACGCACCACAAAAAAAAAGAACAAGAGGCAGTACCGGTGGCTAGGGACCTAATAAATATGAACAATGGTAATATGTCAGAATTAGAGTTCAGAATGATAATTATCAAGTTGCTAGCTGGGCTTGAAAAAGGCATGGAAGGTATTAGAGAATCCCTGTCTGGAGAAATAAAATCCCTTTCTGGAGAAATAAAAGAACTTAAATCTAATGAAGTTGAAATAGAAAAAGGCACTAATGAGGTACAATAAAAAATGGAGGCTCTTCCTGAGAGGGTAAATGAGATATAAGAGAAATTAGTGATTTAGAAGACGAAATGATGGAGAATAAGGAAGCCGAGCAAAAGAGAGACAAAGAACTACCGGACCACAAGGGGAGAATTTGAGAGATAAATGATAACATAAGATGAAACAATATTAGAATAATTGGGATCCCAGAAGAAGAAGAAAGAGAGAGGGGGGCAGAAGGTATACTGGAGTACATTTTAATAGAAAATTTCCCTAATATGGCAAAGGGAACAAGCATCAAAAACCAGGAGGCACAGAGAACGCCCCCCAAAATCAGCAAAAATAGATACACACCCTGTCATCTAATACTAAAACTTACAAGTCTTAGTGACAAAGAGAAAATCCTGAAAACAGCTCGGGACAAGAAGTCTGTAACATACAATGGTAGAAATATTAGATTGACAGCGGACTAATTCACAGAGACCTGGCAGGTGAAAAAGGCCTGGCATGATATATTCAGAGCACTAAATGGGAAAAATATGCAGCCAAGAATACTATATCCAGCTAAGCTAGAAATAATAGGAGAGATAAAATAGAAAGGAGAGATAAAAAGCTTCCAGGACAAACAAAATTAAAAGAATTTTCAAACACCAAACCAGCCCTACAGGAAATATTGAAAGGGGTCCTCTAAGCAAAGAGAGAGCCTAAAAGTAACATAGACCAGAAAGGAACAGAGACAATATACAGTAACAGTCACCTTACAGGCAATACAATGGCACTAAATTCTTATCTTTCAATAGTTACCCTGAATGTAAATGAGCTAAATGCCCCTATCACAAGACGTAGTGTGTCAGAATGGATTAAAAAAAAAAACAAGATCCATTGATATGCTGTCTACAAGAAAGTCATTTTAGACCCAAAGACACCTCCAGATTTAAAGTGAGAGGGTGGAAAACAATTTACCATACTAATGGACATCAAAAGAAAGCTGGGGTGGCAATTCTTATAGCAGATAAATTAGATTTTAAGCCAAAGACTATACTAAGAGGTGAAGAAGGATACTATTTCAAACTTAAAGGGTCTGTCCAACAATAAGATCTAATAATTTTAAAGATCTATGCCCCTAACACGGGAGCAGCCAATTATATAAACCAATTCATCAATTGGTCAAATCAAAGAAACACATCGACAATAATACAATAATAGTAGGGTATTTTAACAACCCCCTCACTGAAATGGACATCTAAGCAAAAGATCAACAAGGAAATAAAGGTGTTCAATGACACACTGGACCAGATGGACATCACAGATATATTTAGAATATTCCATTCCAAAGCAACAGAATACACATTCTTCTCTAGTGCACATGGAACATTATCCAGAATGGATCACATCCTGGGTCACAAACCAGGTCTCAACAGGTACCAAAAGACTGGGATTATTCCCTACATATTTTCAGACCACAGTGCTTTGAAACTGGAGCTTAACTACAAGAGGAAAAGTTGGAAAGGACTCAAATACATGGAGGCTAAAGAGCACCCTCCTAAAGAATGAATGGTCAACCAGGAAATTAAAGAAGAACTGAAAAAATTCATGGAAACAAATGAAAATGAAAACACAACTATTCAAAATCTGTGGGACACAGCAAGCAAAGGAGACTGGAGAGGAAAATATATAGTAATACAAGCCTTTCTCAAGCAAAAAGAAAGGTCTCAAGTGCACAACCTAACCCTACACCTAAAGGAGCTGGAGAAAGAACAGCAAAGAAAATCTAAACCCAGCAGGAGACGAGAAATAATAAAGATCAGAGCAGAAATCAATGAAATAGAAACCAAAGAACAGTAGAACAGATCAACAAGCTAGGAGCTGGTTCTTTGAAAGAATTAATAAGATTGATAAACCCCTGGCCAGACTAATAAAAAAGAGAAAGGACCCAAATTAACAAAATCAGGAATGAAAGAGGAGAGATCACAACCAAAGAAATACAAACAACTTAAGAACATATGATGAGCAACTAGACACCACCAAATTTGACAATCTGGTAGAAATGGATGCATCCCTAGAGACATATAAACTATGAAAACTGAACCAGGAAGACATATAAAACTTGAACAGACCCATAACCAGTAAGGAGATTGAAGCACTCATCCAAAATCTCCCAACAAACATGAGCCCAGGGACAGGTGGCTTCCCAGGGGAATTTTATCAAACACTGAAAGAAGAATTAATACCTATTCTCCTGAAACTGTTCCAAAAAATAGAAATGGAAGGAAAACGTCCAGCATTACCTTGATCCCCAAACCAGAGAAAGACCCCATCAAAAAGGAGAATTATAGACCAATGTCCTTGATGAACACAGATGCAAAACTTCTCACCAAAATACTAGCTGATAGGATCCAACAGTACATTAAAAGGATTATTCACCATGACCAAGTGGGATTTATTTTTTTCAAAGATATGGAACAAATAATCCTAAAATTTATATGGAATCAGAAAAGACCTCGAATAGCCAGAGGAATGTTGAAAAAGAAAACCAAAGTTGGTGGCATCACAATTCCAGACTTCAAGCTATACTACAAAGCCATCATCATCAAGACAGTATGGTACTGGCTCAAAAACAGACACATAGATCAATGGAACAGAATAGAAGGCCCAGAAATAAACCCTCAACTCTATGGTCAACTAACCTTCCACAAAGCAGGAATGAATGTCCGATGGAAAAGAGACAGTCTCTTCAACAAATGGTGTTGGGAAAATTGGGCAGTCACATGCACAAAAATGAAATTGGACCATTTTCTTACACCACACACAAAAATAGACTCAAAATGGATGAAGGACCTTAATGTGAGACAGGAGTCCATCAAAAGCTTTGAGAGGGATAAGGCAGCAACCTCTTCGACCTCAACCGCAGCAACTTCTTCCTAGAAACATCTCCAAAGGCAAGGGAAGCAAGGGCAAAAATGAACTATTGGGACTTCATCAAGATCAAACGCTTTTGCACAGCAAAGGAAACAGTCGACAAAACCAAAAGACAACTGACAGAATGGGAGAAGATATTCGCAAATGACATATCAGATAAGGGCTAGTATCCAAAATCTATAAAGAACTTATCAAACTCAACACCCAAAGAACAAATAATCCAATCAACATATGGGCAGAGGACATGAATGGACATTTCTGCAAAGAAGACATCCAGATGGCCAACAGACACATGAAAAAGTACTCCACATCACTTAGCATCAGGGAAATACAAATCAAAATCACAATGAGATACCACCTCACACCAGTCAGAATGGCTAAAATTAACAAGTCAGGAAATGACAGATGCTGGCGAGGATGTGGAGAAAGGGGAACCCTCCTACACTGTTGGTGGGAATGCAAGCTGGTGCAGCCACTCTGGAAAACATCATGGAAGTTCCTCAAAAGTTGAAAATAGAGCTACCCTACGACCCAGCAATCGCACTACTGAGTATTTACCCTAACGGTACAAATGTAGTGGTCTGAAAGGTCAAATACACCCGAATGTTTATATCAGCAATGTCCACAATAACCAAACTATGGAAAGAATCAAGATATCCATCAACAGATGAATGGATAAAGTAGATATGGTATATATATATATAAATATATATACACACACACACACACACACAATGGCGTACTATGCAGCCATCAAGAGAAATGAAATCTTGCCATTTGCAATGACATGGATGGAACTAGAGGATATTATTATGCTTTGCTAAGTAAGTCAATCAGAGAAAGACAATTATCATATGATCTCTCTGATATGAGGAATTTAAGAGGCAGGGCTGGGGGTTGTAGGGGGTAGATAAGGAAAAAATGAAACAAGATGGGATTGGGAGGGAGACAAACTATAATAGACTCAATCTCACAAAACACACTGAGGGCTGCTGGGGGGTGGGAGGTTAGGGAGAGGGTGGTGGGGTTATGGACACTGGGGAGGGTATGTGCTATTGTAAGTGCTGTGAAATGTGTAAGCCTGATGATTCACAGACCTGTACCCCTGGGGCAAATAATATACTATATGTTAATAAAATAAATAAATTATATGTTACTAAATAATTAAATAAATTATATGCTAATAAAAATAATTTTAAAAAGTTACAATGTAGTAAACCTAAACTCCACTTCTTCCAGAAACATGACCAAGTAGCAAAATCAGGATAAATCTATTTAGGCTTAAAGGTCCATACTGAAAGATTTTAAAATACCATAAAGTTGGGTGGATTAAAATATCCCTCCAATTCTTGTGACAGCATGATTCTAACAGCTTCCAGTAAAATAATGGTACAATAAGGAGCACCTATCTACAGTGAATTTAATGGCAAAGATTTATAAACTTCTCTGTGTTCAGGTTTGATTAAAAAGCTGGTGCAACACTTGGCATAAAATATGAAGACCAAAGCACTCTAACAAAATTTCAGAAAGCTCCTATTCTATACTATAAATGAAATTCAGAAAACTAATAGACATTGTGAAATAAGGCATCAGAGTAAAAATACACAGACTGAAATAATAAACATGACTGAGAGGTATAAATGAAAACAGCTAAAGAAGGAATGTTAGCAAAGACACAGAAAGCCCAATTACAAAGTTAAAAGTTGCATTATAAACAGCAAGAAAAAAGCATGAACACCAAAAGAAATTTAAATAAATGAAATGGATAGGGGTACAAATTTGAGAATTTTTGCTAACATGCAAAGGATCAGGAGAAAAACTTTAGAAAGGTAAAAAATGAAGAAAAAAAATTTCTAGAAGATCAAGAGTTGCAGAATAACAAACAAAAAGATAATGTGTTTTTCCTTTTACACATTTTACCAATGTGTAAAAAGTCCATCATGAGACCCCAAAATGTATAAAAGAATGATTATATAGTAATATTAAAAAATAGTAGAGGGAAGAAATTTTATTATATGGTTATTGGTCCATCAGACAAGTATTTAAGGAAAAGGAGTGTTAGTTTCCATTTCACATAAATATATTCTTTTTTTAAAAAAATTTTTTAAAGATTTTATGTATTTATTTGAAAGAGATCACAAATAGGCAGAGAGGCAGGCAGAGAGAGAGAGGAGGAAGCAGGCTCCCTGCTGAGCAGAGAGGCCAATGCGGGGCTTGATCCCAGGACCCTGGGACCATGACTCTAGCCGAAGGCAAAGGCTTTAACCCACTGAGCCACCCAGGCGCCCCTCACATAAATATATTCTTAATTAGATATAAAGGAAAGAAAAAGGTTTTGTAATCCTAGATGGAAAAGGTCTTTTAAGCATAATTCATCTAGGAAAAGGACTGATTTCATAAAAGACTGGATGTTATAAAAATTTAAAATATTTGTAAAACAAAGCAAAAGTATCAAAAATAAAGTTCAACATAAATGACAAAATGCAAAAAAAAAATACTGGTGACATAGTCTCCACATCTAAACGATTATTACCATCAGAAGATGAATGTACCAATAGAAAGCAGGCTAAGAACACACAATCAGGCAATTCAAGAGAGAAGAAATATATATCAGTAAGAAACATAGGAAGAATGTCCAACTTCACCCAGAACTACAGAAATGCAAAGTTAAATAAAAAAGAGATACATTGAAAATACACTTGTAATTTATTTGCCAAAAAAAAAGTAATAAAGTATATGGCAAGGCTGTGAGGTACAGGGCACTCTACAAACTGCTGACAGCAAATTTGTGCGATCAGTTAAGGGCCTTGAAAACATGTACATACCTTGGCCCAGCAATTCAACATCTTAAAACAAACCCTAGGGAAATCATTCAATATGAATATATAACTTAAAAATAATAACAGCCAACATTTATTTACTAACATGCAGAGGCTTTGGACTCAGCAACCCACATGCATCTTTTGTTTAATTCTCACATTATTACAGAAGTAGGAGTTACTATTCCAGATGATGAGAAAGAAGACTAGACAGGTTTAAATAATTTGTGTGAAGTCAAATGGATAAGCAGTGGAAATACAACTTGTCTAACTCCAAAACGCATGCTTTTAACCTCTGAATCTCCTATGGGGACGTTTGCCTGAGTGCCTTCTAGAATGACAAGAAATTACAATCAGTTTATGTAACCAAGAATAAGGGATTAATTAAAAAGTTGTATCTACACAATACATGGCCACCCCCCAAAAAATCACACTCTAGAAGAATTTGAATGAAATCAGAAAATAGACTGTAGTGTTACATGGAAAAAAAAAAACTATTAACAAGCAATATATATGCATGGTGTGATTCCACCCTTATAAACATTTTATATTACAGAATATATATTAACAGTATGATAAAATGGTCAATAAAGGTTATCTATGGTCTGCAAGACTTTCATTTTCTTCTTTCCACCTTCTTTCTCCAAATTTGCTATAATCACTACTCAAGAACCTTTGATCAGGAAAAAAGTTATCTAAAAATAAATACAGAGATGTACAGGAAGAGAAAACAGACATACTGAACAAATCAGCATATAGATGATTTGTATTAAAAAATGTTGAGCTAAAATTTGGAAAAACTTATCTTAACACTCAGGGGACAGGAAAAACAATAATACACACATGGAAGAGACTATTTCTAGGAATCTGCAAGTGTTCCTGAGAACTTTTCACTCTTCACAGATTAAGAACTCCCATTCCTAGGAGGAAGAGGATTTAGGGTAGCTCTTGGTAGGACACTAGCACCAGGCTACACTGCATGTACTAAAACATATTCTAGCAAGCTTTCTTAAGGAATTCTAATCAATAGAAGGAAAAAGTTCTCAAAGCACTGGCTTTTTTTTTTTTTTTAAGATTTTCTTTCTTTTCCTTCCTTTCTTCCTTCCTTCTTTCCTCCCAAGGAAGGAAAGAAAGAGAGTGCATGTACACTCAAGCGAACAGAGGGGCAGTCAAAGGGAGAGGGAGAAGCAGGCTCCCCGCTGAGTAGGGAGACCAACAGGGGCCTTGGGACTTGATCCCACGACTCTGGGATCATGACCTGAGCCAAAGGCAGACATTTAACCAAATGAGCCACCCAGGCGCCCCTCAAAGCACTGGCTCTTAAGATTCCTCCTCCAACCTCAAGTCCTCTAAAGTACTAAGAGCATACAAAGTAAACTCAAAGTGATCAAAGGAAGTCTCTGGTTTTACTTAATACTAATCCATACTTTCAATAATAAAAACTCACGCTTTTACTTGTGAGAGCCTCTGCAAAATAGTTCATATCCTACACACTGCCTAGCACCTGAAAGGGCATCCAATCAATACAGAATAAAGAAATAGTGAAAGAATGGTTCACACACAACCCAGCTACCTCAACGAGAGGTTTTGCAGTGTAGGAGCCTTATTTGTATTACATTCTTGGCTAACCCAGCCTAGTACCAATACCAGGAATTGAAGAAGAAGGCAGCATGTTCACACAAGGGAAGAGAGACAGGGCTCTGCCTTCAGGTCTGGAGCCTACTTGGTCTAAGAGGTGATTCCTCACTTTCAAGATCCAAACAGGTTACCTTAACTGGTCATGAGAATCACGAAACCATTCTCCACTTTTGATGACATCTTGCACCGTGGCCATCTCTCAGCTCTGGTCGAGCCTCAGTTTGGATCCTAGTCTATCTGTAATGTTCTCCTGGCAGAGGCAGCTGACCTCGTGACTTTCAGCTGCTGCCTATTAGTTTTTCTTGACATTTTGCAGCTATTCATGATTATTTTGTCTGTCCCCAGGAAAACTGAGGAAGAGAACAGGACAAATATTTTGTTTGAGAGCCACTAAGAGAAGTGATTAAAACAAGATCCTTTGACACCACTCTTTGCTTAGCACAAACTGGTTCTTTTGTCTAGTGAACCCATCTAAAATGTCATAATTATTTTCGCCAGTATCACCTTACATAATAGTCTGTCATCTTTGAAATCTCTCTACCCAATATCCAGTTGGTTACAAAATCCTGTTGATTCTCTCCAATCATTTTGAGCCTTTTCCCCTAACCTCAGAGCATCTACTTGGTCCAGCCCTCGTTAGCTACACACTGCTTAATTACTGCAACTGTCTTCCTCCTCCAGTCTCTCCACATCAAATACACATTCCCCACTGATGCCAGTGCCAGCCTTCTAAGACTAGTCTGATCTTGTTAAACCTGTGTTGGACATACTTTTTTTTTCCCCCCTTTTAATCTCCCAGCAGCCATTATTTCAGGAAAGCTCTCCTCCAACAATCTTTTAATAATTCTGCTCAGTCCACAGGCTTCTATGGACTAACTCCCTCCCTATTCCACTTGCCACAATTGCCCAATATCATCAGAGATAGGCCCAGGATCCAGGCCATCCAGATCCACCTGCTGTAGGTCATGTGGCTGCCCTGAGATTTAGAAAGGAATCATGTGAACGGCCCCATGCAGACCAAAGTCCTCCATGAACTGTCAAGAAAGATACTATCTACTGAGTGACATAAGATTCACAAACTGTTGGGGTGCCTGGGTGGCTCAGTGGGTTAAAGCCTCTGCCTTCGGCTCAGGTCATGATCCCAGGGTCTTGGGATCGAGCCCCACATCGGGCTCTCTGCTCTGCAGACCACCTGCTTCTTCCTCTCTCTTTCTACCTACTTGTGATCTCTGTCTGTCAAATAAATAAATAAAATCTTAAAAAAAAAAAAAAAGATTCACAAACTGTTGAGGCTGAATAATGTGGGACAGTCCCACAAAGGAAACAGCTGATATCAAGACAAGCAGAGATCACAGATAATGAGAAGCCAGAAGAAAGAAGTGGGAAAGGCTCCAACAAAGGTAATTCTGTCATTGAAGCCACCACATCCTGCTATGCTTCTGCCATCTTGGACAGAGCAGTTGTGTGAGGAAATGAATTTCTTTTATTTTTTCCTTTAAATTGTTTTGAATTGTCTTCTTGACACTGTATGTGCAAAAGAGCCCTCACACACATAGCATCACTATTTAGAAACTTTTTGGGAGGTGAGGATGGGCAGAGGGAGAGGGACAGAGAGAATCTTAAGTAGGTTCCATGCTGGGCATGATAGGGCTCAGTCTCATGTCCCTGAGATCATGGTCTGAGCTGAAATCAAGAGCCAGAAGCTTAACCAACTGAGCCACTCAGGTGTCCCACTACATTTAATAGTGTCTTTTTCTTTTTCTGTAGGAAGTAAAACCCTCACAAACCTCTTAGCACAATATTCAAGTTCTTTGACAAAAGGGACCATCCTACCATTTCAGTTTTAACTCTCCTGATCCAGGCTCAAGCACATTCAAGTATTAAAATAATATTAATAATAAATTAGTACCCTCCACTATAGCCACCACTGACCCTACCTTCTGCCCCTCATGCTATTGCTCATTTCGTGAATCTGAATTATACTCCTATTCTCTCCTTCACTACTCAATCTTCCAGATATAGCTTGTACTAGGTGCCAGCATCTTAATTTACATTACGATTCTCATGCATGCGTTTCTCCCCCTACTAGACGCTTTGCACACAAGGACTGAATCTTTTTAAAGTTTCAACTCTAGCACCTGACAGTCTGCTATGGCAAGGACGTACTCCAAACATTTGCAACTCTGATCAGAAATGAAAGACTGAGGGGCACCTGGGTGGCTCAGTTGGTTGAGTGGCTGCCTTCGGTTCAGGTCCTGATTCTGGGGTCCTGGGATCGAGCCTCGCCTTGGGCTCCCTGCTCAGCAGAGAGCCTGCTTCTCTCTCTCCCTCTGCCTCCCGCTCTGCTTACTTGTACTCTCTATCTCTCTGTCAAATAAATAAATAAAATCTTAAAAAAAAGAAAAGAAAAGAAATGAAAGACTGAAGGTTGATACCTGTTAAAATCTTAATTCTTCCATACATTACAATTTCTCAAAAATTCACCATGTCACTGTACAACCCAGCAATCGAACTCATGGGCAGTTTATCCTGGAAAAACGAATTTATGTTCACATTTAAAGCCTGTACAGAATGATTTATAGCAGCTTTATTCCTAATTTACCCACATTGGAAACAACCCAGATGTCCCTCAACAGGTGAATGGTTAAACTATGTAATACTACTCAGCAATAAAAAAAGAACAAAGTATTGATACAACAACTTGAAAATATCTCAAGGGAATTATACTGAATGAAAAAAAGCCAATCCAAAAAAGATTACATATGATATGATTCAAGATAATCTTGAAGTGACAAAATTAGAGAAATACACGAGATGAGAAGTCGGCAGGGGCAGGGAAGGAGGTGAGAGGCTAAGCAGATGGACCCTTGTGGTGATGACACTGTCCTGAATCTTGACTGTATTCATATCCTGGCTATGACCTCTTACTACAGTGTAGCAAGATGTTACTATTGGAGGACACTGGGTGAAGGCACATATAACTACATTTTATTTCTTACAACTGCATATAGACATAAAATTATCTCAAATAAAAAGTTTAATTTATTAAGAATCTAACCATACTGAAAATATGAACTATGAAGCAGATTCTCAGTGCAAGAGTACCTCACAAATAATCATACTTTCAAACAAAATATGTCACAACTAGCAATAGAAAAGGGTTTGCAAACAAGAAGTAAGATCTTTAGAAAAAGAGATAGAGAAGAGTCATACTGGACAATATGAGAGAGGAGATTTCTTTACCTATGAAAACTATTTTCGGAAACTGGATGGCAAAACAAACAACAACAACAACAACAAAAAACACCCCGGCAAATATAACAAAAGAAGTATCCCTGCCCAGACAATGAGCAAGGACCCAAAGTGATAGTCCATCTCTACAAGTGCACGGCTGGGCTTCCATGGGGATGAGTAACAGCCACTGATATGTGAAATCTGATCTGTTTGCCATCTAAATCCATGTGACTCACTGAAGCTGGCTGCATTCTCATCTAAAAATATAGGAAATCTGCAGCCCAAGCAAATCATTGACTCATGGGGTTTTGATTCAAACACTACACATTTGGAGATAGTGCTTTTATATTTATGTCAGCTAGCTGTAGGGGAGGTTCTGTTCCTCAAACAATAGCATCTAGGTAGAAATTTAGATGCAAAGAGGATCAGAAGAATTATCTGCTTATATACATATAATCAGGCAGTCACGTGACACGTTTCTGGTAACAGGGAACATGGCATCTGAGGTGCTCTGCAAGCTAGAAGGATGCCCTTCCTTGGGCATCGGGTGCGCCCCACCAAATGCCTGTCTCCAAAGAGGGCCATGGAGTCATAAGCTATTAACGACAGAGTAGGGTGTGGTGGTCACATGAGTGACTGAGCACCACTTGGGCTGGCAGCGGCTGAGTCTATAAACAGAGGGTGTGGTGCCTTGGCCCTGCCATTTTTTTTGTTTTGTTTTGTCCAGTTCCACTAAGTATCTCTTCCAGTAATGCCTACAGCCATGACAACTGATGAGTGGGGCAGCTGATTTCTGGGCATTCCCTCTTGGACACCCAATTCCTTCCCAAGAGGCTGTTCATACTCACAGAACTAGTGACTTTTCAGAGGGACCCCCTCGACCCCACTGGGACCTGCCCGGCACAGTCACTGCTACACTCACCCATCAGGACACTGAGTAGCTTCTGTACTCTGGAATTGACCCCCACGATTCGGTAGAGCCCTTGCTCATTGATCCCTGAGAAGAGAAACAGTGATGATTTAATTAGAGGCATGTCAGAACACAAGTCAAGCCAACCCAGCCAGATGCACTTTTTTCATTTTCTCCATCCTTCTAAAACCCACTCTAATTAAAGTCCCCTGTCACTCAGCTCTGCTCTTAGCAAAGGAGTGGGATTTGGTACAGCTGTCTAGGATTTCACGGGTGTGCTGCACACTTCAGCCCTTGTGTTAGTTCAGTTCAGTCAACAGAGGGGAAAGAAACCTTCCTCTTCTCTTGCCAAATGCAGCATCTGAAGAGTTTTAAAAGATGCCAAACATATACCTTTAAATAACTTACATTAAACTAATTTTTTAATTTAAAAAGGCAAAACTGACATGATAGAAACTTCATACTATAGAAAAGAATAATCCTTTACAATCTATTTTCAAATACAGCATAAAAATATAGAGGTGTAAGAGGATTTTTAATTTTGGACAATGTTCACCAAGACTGCGAAATGAGGAAATCCATTTATTTGTCATGTAAACATTCTTTATGAAGAAAAATGAAAATTATCTTCATTCAACCCAAGTAAATGTGCAGCTGAACTAGAAGGGAATTACCTCCAAACACCCAAAAAAAACAAAAACTAAGCCACCTCAGTGGTTTTTTTCATTTAAGTTAAACAAGGATTGCTTAATCCTTAAGCAAGGATTAGATCATCACTATACCATTTACAAAAAGGGACCTTTTAGACCAAATGATTGGAAATGATTTTTCTATTTAGCACGAGGCCCACCAAACCTGATACCTCTCAACTAAGTGGTCTCCTGCTTCCCATCTTATTATCCTGATGTCCATTTTCCAACCAGCAACCAAAATGAACTTCTTTAAGTATATATCAGTGCAAATCCTCTCTTTACTCAAAACCTTCCAATGGCTTCCCACTGCATTTAGACCACAATCAAAATTTACTGTGGCCCACAAGGCCCTGAAGGATTAAGCATTGGCCCACGTCTGCATCATCAACCACTTTCGCTCTACTCTAGCTACACTGGCCTTCCTGTTTCTCCAACACACCAAGCTTGTGCACCCAAATCATAGCCTCTGCACAGCTGTTTCCTTCCCCTGGAACATGCTTCTCCCATGTCTTTTTATCATTCAGGTCTCAACTGAAATGCAACCTCTTCAACCTAGGGCATTCCAAGACCAACCCTACTGATGGGTCCCCTACCCTCTTTTCTTTGTAGCAAGTAACAATATGTGAAATTATCTTTCTTTTTTAGTTTCTTCTTTGTTGTTCTCCCTACAACTACAGTATAACCTCTATGTACAGTGATTCTGTCTTCTTTACCATTATAGCTCCCGTACCTAGACCAGCACGCAATAGATGACATAATGCATAAAACACTGAGTTATACTCCAGGGCCACTACTTTGGGACCAAAACAAAATTTCCTGGAAGCAATTTGGGAAAAGGCTGATTCTACAATGTCTCCAACCAGGCCTATGTAGAATTAAGGAATAAAAAGAAGTGGTCTAGAATTATAAGATTTTATAGCTAAAAAGGATCTGTAAAAGCATGTGCACCAGCCTGCATGGCTTGGGGACCAGGACACTGTGGTCTACAACTAAGGGATGGGCCCCAAGCTATTCAATAGCAGAACCATTATTCAGTAATGTTGTGGCTTAAAGGGCTTGTCCTTTCTGAAGTGTCTCTACTTCCTCTGTCTCTGACCTTTCCTGGAACTGGATACAACCCTGTCTCCTGCTGGACGATGATTAACAAACCTTAGAAAATATGGGAGGTCTCTTCACCTCACACAAATAATGGATATGCATACATGCATTCCAGTAGGAAAATAACCACTTCCTTCAAGTATTTATGCTAAAATGGCATTTAACTCACATTGCCCTCTTTTTCTTTTTGTGTCAAATGAAAACTTTCCCCTAAGTTAAAATATATCATTTTCATCTTCCTTTTAGAGCAGGAAGGGACAAAGAGGCAGAGGCTAGGACACCAAACTGCTGGTGACCTTGTTCTTCCTCTACTACTTACTATGTATATTTTCTGGCTTTATATCATAAAAAGCTGTCCTCCTGAGCCACTGGTCTGCATTTATCATAGACTCTGTGAAGGGTTTTAAATAATTACATTTCCCTATTGGTTTGACTGCCGAGAACGGAGACAAACAGGTGGCCCACCTCAGGCAAGTAGGTGAATTTCACAATGCAGGGGAGGAGATTTTTGTTTTGAACTTACTTTGGCTGCATTTTTAGTATGCCTCTACTTCTGTTGACCCTGTACCTCTTATTCCTCATTCTTTCTTCTTAGAATGAACAGAAAATTTAAAAACCTGTTGAAAAGCTATCTTAGTAACAGACAGCTTAAAAATTCAGAAACTGCAGTTAAGGCAGGTAGATAAATTAAAGGAAGACAGAAAGAAAACCTGAGAGCCCCACTGACAACACGAGGATACCTGTGCATATGTGGATCTCCCAGAATGGGTTCATACTGTGCAGGCTGTTTCATAACTTTCATTTTTCACTTAATATGTATTAATGAAAACTCTGCATATCAATAAATGTATTTTCCTGCAGTTTTAGTGATTCATAGCTTTTTACTGCATGGATGTACCACTGGTGATTCAACCAATTTTTAAAACATCTGACCAGTTTCTACTTTTCACTTTAACACCATTGTGTAAACAGCTTTGTGGCTCAACCTGCCTGTGTCCTTATTTCCTCCAGATCAATTCCCAGAAATCTCACCTATTCCTACTTTATATTCTCTGGCTGTTATTCACTTCTCTTTGAAAGCTGCCTTAACTCTTTAAGGAAGGTATAACAGAAATAAGCAAACATTTAAAAAATCTTAGCACACATTAAAATAACTACTTTGGAAAGAACACTTTCTGATTGGGTAAAAAGAGTGGTTTATACAGTTAAGATTTTTTTCATCCCTTTCTATTCAATGCTCTATAAGCCTTATAAAGATATTTATGTTCCTTAACGAATAGAGTTATGGGTCTTGCTTTAAAAGATAAAACTCCTTTCAATCAAGTGAAAAAGTGAAAAATCAAGTGAAAAAGATTAGTGGGTTGAGAGGCTGTGGAATACTAAAACTCACATCTTTAACAATGGTTCAAACTAAATCCATAGCAAAGAGAGTTAACAGCTTTTCTCATGGGTTCCAAAGACCAGAGCACTTAAAGCTCCCAACTGCCATAACTGAGAAATCTTTGGGGCAACATCTAAGGAGGGAATGGAGATCACTGAGATGAATCAGCTTCCCTGGTTCTCAGAGTCCTGCTCCTACAGACCCAGGAACAGTCAGTGCGCAACAGGCAGGGCCTGGCTACAGCATTGCTACAGGAAACCAGGGTGCCTGACCCCTTCTACCCACCTGGATAATAACCAGGGACTGGCTTTTCAGAGCATGGTTCCTATCCTGCCATCCACAGACCCCAGGAGTCCACTAGAGAATTCAGAGTGTCAGTGAACTTGGTCGGGAAAACAATTATACCTTTGCTTTTATGACCTTGTCACTGAAATTAAACATTTCCTTCCACTATGATATAAGCAATAAATCACAGTGTTATCAATACCTGTGACTTGTTCAGAAATCAGTTGTTTTCATAACACATTGCGACTTTTATAGACATCTTGAAATATCATGACAGTTGACCCTTGATCAACATGGATTTGAAATACACAGGTCTACTTACAAACAGATTTTTTTCAATAAACACAGTATAGTACGATAAATGTGCTTTACAATCTTTTACCGTTTTCTTTTCTCTAGCTTACTTTATTGTAGTATTACAGTATATAATACATGTAACATACAAAAACATGTATTAATTAATTAAAAACATGTATTAATTATTTATGTTATTTGTCAGGCTTCTGGTCAACAGAAAGCTGTTAGTAGTTGTTTGCAGGGGAGTCGAAAAATTATATGCAGATTTTCAACTGCACAGGAGGGTAGGGGATCAGGACCCCAAATTCCCACATTATTCAAGAGTCAACTGCATTTCCAAGTTACGCCAGTTATCAGGCCCATGTCTATTTTTTATTATTTAAAGTTTTAATAAAGAAATACATGTACTATTACATCACAACTGAATTCCAGTAATTATACTCCTTATTATCCTATGTATTTGACCAGTATGCCTTTAAAACATTCTACCAATCAGCCAAAGAGGTTGATGACACCAAATCAGCTGAGTGCCTGCTTCAGAACAACACAACTGATGGAAACACACCAACAATGGCACTTGGGGAGTTAATGAGTCACTTAAAATCGGGAAACAGGTAGCAGGTCTGACGCCTCACCAGATGCATGACCTTCACTGAGAACAATGCCATCTGTTGAATGACTTTACCTCTGGTTTCCACAGCGTGGATGCATTTCCTGATTATGCTGAAGCCAATGCTGTCCAACTGTGCAGCTGAAAGAGGAAGAGAAGGGCAGTCAAGTTGCTGGCCATGCACACCAACCTCAGACAAGGCCTGACTCCCAGGATCAATCAGTCCCATGGTTTGGCCACAGATAAAAATGATTTTTAAAAAATCAGCTGGCATTCACTGAGAGATTACCATATGCCAGGTACAGTTCCAACTGCTTTGTTTATATTATCTCATTTATTTCTCATAGTTACTCTGCTAGGTTATCCTCTATGTATAGCTGAAGACACTATAGCACAGGGTGATGTGAACTTTACCAAAAGAATAAGTAGGCATCCTTTAAATCACTTGTTCTGTTATTGTCAGGAACTGCAGGACTAACTGCTTCCTGGTCTCCTTCAAAAAGCACAAATTAAGTGGCACAATAAATGTTAGGTAAGTGCTTTATATAGATTATCTCAGTTAATCCTCACAAATCCTCTAGGCTGATATTATCATTAGCTCCATATTACAGATGAAACAACTGAGATTTGGCAAAGCTAAATGTCTTGACCAAAACTGCAGTGCTAATAGGTAGGAGACTCACTCCTGAGCCTGTGAAGACCTAAGTGCCCTAAATATGACCCTGAATTAAAGAAAGAAGTCAATCCTGCTCAGACGATTAGAAAAGAAGGAAAAAATGGTGAAAAGAAAAATGACCTAGAGGAAAAGTAAAGCAGCCTAGAACACAGAAGTTATCTGATGAATAAGGATAAGGCAATAGAGCCAGCCTGTGTGTTGTATCAGTCAGCAAGTAGTAAGAGTTCTCCAATGGCTACAAACCCCACTAATGTGACCCAGAAAATTAATGATCACACAGCAGCAACCTTTTCCAGAGCACAGAACCAATTTCCAACCTGACAGTGAGGCTGGGAACCCACCAAGATTCATCTCTAGGCTTTGATTACCCAGTGAAAAGATGTGGATGGTAATCGTTAAGAACGGGTTCACTTTTTGAGCACCTTGAGACATCAGGGCAAGACATTCTACAAACTCATGGGTCACAATGGAGAAGAGAATGGTAGAAAGTAGGAAGGGAAGTATTTTTAAATAATTTGTCATTATCCTGGGCAAGAAATAAACTTGTAAAAATATGAGAACTGCACAGAACCCGAACTCACTCTTTGATCTAATCCAAACAGATTAGCCTCAAAAAAATTTTTTTCTCAAAATTAGCCTCAAAAAGATTAGCCTCAAAAAAAAATTTTTTTTCTCCAAAAAAAAAAAAATTTTTTTTTACATTTTTAATTTTAATTCCGGTATAGTTAACATATAGTGTGACATTAGTTTCAGGTATACAATGTAGTGATTCAACACTTCCACACATTAGTCAGTGCTCATCACAACAAGGATGCTCTTTAATCCCCATCACCTATTTCACCCATCCCCAACTCCCACCCATCTCCCCTCTGGTAACCATGAATGTGTTCACTATAGTTGAAAGTCTGTTTTTTTTTGTTGTTTGTCTTTCCTTTTTTTATCCTTTGTTTCTTAAATTCCACATCAGTGAAACCATATGGTATTTGTCTTTCTCTGACTTACATGCCTTAACATTTTACTCTCTAGTTCCATCCATGTTGCTGCAAATGTCAAGATTCCATTCCTTTTTATGGCCATATAATATTCCATTGTGTTGTTTGTGTGTGTGTGTGTGTGTATACATATATATATATACATATACATATATGTCATATCTTCATCCATTACTCTATCGATGGACACTTGGGCTGCTTCCATAATTTGGCTACCATAAATAATGTTTCAGTAAACATAGGGGTGCACCTTGCTCTAATTCTTTATGCATATGAGTGAACTTACATTCAATGAAGATAAAAAATTCTTAAGAAAATCATTGAATTCCTCAAACTAAAATGGAATTCTGATTTATTAAAAATTCTCTTTTCAAAGGAAACAAAATAAGCTGCAAGTCAGATTGAAATCAGTGTTCCAAATGAAACAATTAACTCATGCCATAGATGTTTCCCAAATTTAATAACAACTATGATACACAGGCCAAACACCTGTTAAAATATAGGTAAAGATTATCTAAAATAAGAGTTTTTTTAAAAAGATTTATTTTTTTAAAGATTTTTATTTATTTATTTGACAGATAGAGATCACAAGTAGGCAGAGAGGCAGGCAGGTTGGGCGGGGGGGAAGCAGGCTCCCTGGTGAGCAGAGAGCCCAATGTGGGGCTCGATCCCAGGACCCTGAGATCATGACTTGAGCCGAAGGCAGAGGCTTAACCCACTGAGCCACCCAGATGCCCCTAAAATAAGAGTTTTACTGAGATATAATTCACATACCCTAACATACACTCATTTAAAGCTCAAAAGTCATTGGTTTCTAGTATACTTACAAAGTTATGAATCAGGCACCATTATTTGATTCTATAACATTTTCCTTTTCTTCCACATAAAAGTTCATACACATTAGCAGTCACACCCTATCCCCTGCCTTCCATCATTTTCTAAAAATAAGTCATCTGTTTTCTGTCTCTATAGATTTGCCCATTTTAGACAAGTCATATAAAAAGAATCATATATTACCATAGTCTTTTGTGTCCAGTTTCTTTCACTTGGTATACTGTTTCCTAGAGTCATGTATGTTGCAGCATCAATACATCATTCCCTTTTATGAGTAAGTAATATTCTACTGTCTGGATATACCACCTGTCATTTATCCATTCATTGATTGTTGTTTCTACCTTCTGGTTACAAAATGCTGCTAGGAACATCTATGTGCAAGTCTTTGTGTGGACATCTATTTTCACTTCAATATATACCTACAAATGGAACAGCTGGATTAAATGGTAACTCTAGGCTGAACTTTTTGAGGAACTGTCAAACTGCTTCCCAAAGTGCTGCACCACTGTGCATTCCCACAAGCAATGGATGAGGGTTCCTATTTCTCCACATCTTGCCTGATATTTGTCATTGTCTTTTTTTATTATAGCTTTTTTTAGTGGGCGTGAAGTGGTATCTCACTGTGGTTTTGATTTGCATTTCCCTAGTGACTAATGATGTTGGGCATCCTTTCATGTGCAGGGGAGGATATTCACTCCTTTATACAGTAATCAGAATAGAACCTACTGGAAACTATTTGTCAGAGGGAAATTATTTTTTGTACTTAAGGAGGTTTCCAAAATGTTCACAACTGTGATTCAATAGTCAGTTGAAGCTTTTTCGTTCTTCTTTTGAGAGGTGATCAACATAATTTATGCACAGGGGTGATAGTCAAAAAAGTTCAGGAGAGAAAAAAAACCACCATTTTGCACTTTCCTCTGGGGCACTACTGGGACTGATTCCAACCTTGGATGCTCTAAGAGTACATTTACAGCCTGATCTTGTTCTATGCATTGATCAATGTCTATCTTAGACAAAAAGTATTTTGCTTCCTTCACCTCATAAACAGTGGTAAAAGTTTTGGCAAGTTGAAATAACCTGGCAGCTGACAGTGACAACCTCAGTGGCCAAAGATACCTGCTCATAAAGCCATCAGCATAACTAGCAGACAAAAGATGGGCAGAGCCAGAGATAGACCTGCAAGTCTAAATGAGTTCTTGAACCTGTCTGTGTTTGACTGTAAGAAGCAAGATCCTTTCCTAGGTAAGTAATAGCTAGTGGAAATGAATGCAACGGAACTTCCAAGTATATCCAGAAAAAAAACTGAATTCCACTAACCTACATTAATTACCATTACTTCTTTTAGAAATTACCAAGCAAATGGCACCCCCCCCCGAAATCTCTTTGCAATTCTCCTTTGGTTTTCCCAGCATTACTAAGTTCTTTCATTTGTTTTAAACCTGATAACTCCTTTTCCTGAAATAACTCTTACACAGATATTACACATAAGGGCCTTACACATTACACATGTGTAACACAGTATTAGTATATATTAGTTGTCTGAGTTCAAAAGTACAACACATTTACATATTACCAAGTCAAAGGGAGTTCAAGGTAACTCTGTCAGCCTCTAGTTGTTCAAGTTGCTGATATAAGTATTACAGTTTAAGAGGCAGATAATACGGCATTCAGAAATGGAATTCATATCAAACAACAGTTCCCAACAAGGGACTCATGACACGAGTTTAACAATCATTGCTCTAAGTCTCTAAACTGCAACTGCTACAATTATCACATTGCCTGCTGCCCTGGCACATCCCTGTTTCTCTCTGTGTCTCTAAGGCTATGTCACCCACAAGCATGCACGCTCACACACACACATACATACACAAAGAAGTCTGACTTCTATTCTCATCAACTTAAACTCCCTGCTGATGTCATGATTAGGTTACTAATGATTAACAACTGCATTATTATTTAGCATGTACATCTACTAATGTAATAGTGATCATAGTGCATACATAACTAGAGATCATTAGCTCTGATCTCTGCCCAGCAGGTACATAATCTAAGTTAATTGAGATCCCTCTGCTGAAAAGCAAGTTCCCACTAAAAGGTTTAGAACATGATCACCACCAAACAGAGTTTACTAATGACAGAAAAAGTCTGAGCAGCCTGCCAGATGGAAGCGGCTGTCCTTAATCCCCTGAAGCAGGTGATTCAGCTCTTTTACTGGGCCAAGGCTCAGAAAAGGTCAGGGATTTATTTGCAATTTCTGTATCCTTGTAATCTCCAGGAATAATCTCTCATTAAATATCTACTAGACTTGCATTATTCCCTTAATTTGACTTGCAATGAGTTGGTGCAGGAGCAGTAGCTCCTATGCCTGTCATCCACTGTCTTGCAGCTAAGGCTGGAACTGGCTTCTCTTCCACCCTCAGCCTCAACTCCAACTCTACCCAGGATTCTGCACCAGACAGCCCCAACAGCTTTCATATGATGACTGTCAACAGAGCTCACACCAAATACCCAGGTTAACCCGGCAAGTTAGAAATGTACCACCATCTTAATTTTCATTCCAACTTTGAAGCCTTGATTGTCTCCTTTTAGAAGAAGGTCACACAAACCTATTTTCTCCAAGTTCTATGGAGAACACAAGAACACTGAGAGTTGGGCTGATACTCAGCTCGGAGGGACTTAGCACAGAAGAGGGAAGAGGATGCTTGGCAGGCCACTGGGGTTTGCACTATTATGCCTAGGGTATAAACTCTAAGAACAGGGAGGCAAGTTAAATCCAGGAGCAAAAAGTTTTACTGCAAAGGGCTTGGAACAACAACATACTCTATAAGGTTCATCTAATGATGCTCTTGCCTAAAAAGCAGAGGCTGGTGGCCAAGTGGCCAAATGATACCTCACCTGAGATGTTTTCCCTGGCTCTTTTCACCTTGAAAGAAAATGAGGTGTGTAGGTGGTATAAAACCCTTTGCACTCCCCCTTTCTTACTCCCATTTCCAAATTATCAGCAGGTCCCTCAATTTCTTTTTTTTTTTTTTAAAGATTTATTTATTTATTTATTTGACAGACAGAGATTACAAGTAGGCAGAGAGAGAGGAAGGAAAGCAGGCTCCCTGCTGAGCAGAGAGCCCGATGTGGGGCTCGATCCCAGGACTCTGGGATCATGACCTGAGCCGAAGGCAGAGGCTTTAACCCACTGAGCCACCCAGGCGCCCCCAGGTCCCTCAATTTCATCTAGTTCTCTCCATCTTCACCACCACCACCCCAGTCCTGGCCTCCATCATCTGTCACCAGGACTGCTATGATGATCACCTAACTGGCGACTTCATACGTCCCATGGCTCCTTCTAGTCTATCCTCTACATTGCAGCCCCCTCCCCTAATTTGGACAAAACCAGATCACGTGCCCTCCCTGTTTAAAAACTCTCAATGGCACCCCACTCCTCTCGGAAGAATAACCCAAATCCTTTACAGGTTTCACAAAACCCTGCATGGTCTAGCCCAGTCTGCCTCTTTCACACTACCCCCTCCAGACCTAAGCATCCTATCATAGGGCCTTCAAAGCATCCAACTGACCACACTTTCTCTCCAGCCTTTGAACATACTGTGGATTTCACTTGGAAGCCCACTGGCCAAAGCAACTGCAAATCCTCAGGTCTCCCCTCAAGTGTCAATTCCTCAAAAAGGCCCTCCTGATCTCTCCACCTGGTTTATGTCCTCACTGCAACTTGGATATAGCACTATCAACTTCTCCTTCAGAGTATGTAACATAATTGCAAGTTTACATTTATTTCTGTGATGTTGCCAACCAAACCAGGTTTGCATTCATGAAAACAATGGTGCATGTATATCTTTATGCATTTGTTTTATTCAATACTCTATCTCTGCCTTTCACTGTCTACCAAGTTGGCCACTAAATATGATGGGGAGGGTCACTAAGGGAACATGTGGTATAGTAAAAATGACCTTTCAAATTCCAACTGTTATAAACCCTACAAAAGTAGATGAGTTATTTAAGCTCTGGTGCCTAGATTTTTCATCTTTTGGGAAGACATAAATGTTAAATAAAGATATGAATGGCCTGACCTACCTACTTTCTTCCTGTATCAGCACAAAGTGGTATTACCACCTAATAGGACAGCCCCAAGAATGAGTTAAAAAGAAAGGAAAAATAAAAGGTGTGCCAGCCAAAACATAAATCGAAGACAAAACCAAGTTCTGGTTTTCCTGTACACTTGTAGAAATCCTCTGCTTGTTCATCAAGGCATTATCATCACCAAACTGTATGTGACATGAAGCTGTGGCTGGTGAAAACAGAAGGTGTGGGGGCTCTCTCCACATCATACTGTCTAGGCCATCTACATAATCAGACAGGCCTGAGATTAAGGAAAGCCCTAGAAAACAAGAGCATTCTCCCCTACAGCTGTGTGCTACCCAAGAGACCTCATTCTGCATGTCCAGGAGACCCTTTATTAAAAATCACTGAACTACTCTTGCCCTATGCCAGTCCTTAGTACTCAAAACATCAAGAAATTTGGCAATAAGTAGCCAAATCACTAATTCTGAATGGAAGAGACCTTTCCATACCGCAGGTTGACTGATGGACATACAGTGTGTGAAAACAACCCTCTGGGACACACCCACAAGTTACCCAATACATGCTTCCTGGGAATTCTAACAAAGCTCAGAAGACAAATCCTTTTCCAAAAGAGGAACTAATCTCCTGAATTAGTCTCAACACACATTAGAACACTACCCATTTTCTTAAAGGTGGTATTCAACAGGTTTTTTTCCTAGCCTAAAACCCTTTCCCCAGGAATCTTACTCAACTTTCCTTTCATTTAAAAAAAAAAAAACAAACTTTCAAGTTTTTTACAGGACAAATGGAATTTGCTGGAAGTGCTGTATGTTTGCATAAAAATAAGAGAAATGAGAGGTAAATAAACTTACTTCCCCATTTTTAATGTGGATGGATACAGGAAACTGTCTGGAATTACTATGAGCAGGCCACCATTTCAGGGACAGCTCCAGGGCCATGTTCTCACCTCAGAAATTTACTCAATTTCTCGAGTGCTTTGCTCTTTAAAGTCTGGCCTACCTCGCTCATTCTGAATTTAATCAATTTCAACACCATTAAAAGCCATGAAAAGAAATACCCACATTGAATTAAATACCAAATCCATCTGAAGAATAGCTTTCCAATTGGCTCACACAATCCAAGGGGCTCAAGTCCTTCCTCCTAATCATGTGAAGACCCAGACTTGCAAAGACTTCGTGGCTGTGGTCCCTTGGAAACAGTCTTCATGGTGGTAGTTCTCAAAACTTCCAGTGGCACTGGGAAGTTGGCCAATTGCTCCTCAATTATCCAGGTGTGAATTCCCTACTTTGGGGGATTACCAATGGCCATCTTAACCCCAGCTCAGCTCCCCAAGACCCTGTACCCTATTCTACACTATCCTATACTCTGCTCCCCACCTATATACATTCAGGGAGTGTGGACTAACTTTAATATTAACTGAAGTCACGCAGACATAAGTGGTATGTACTGGAAAGAGAATGATAAACTTTCAAGCCAGACAGACCTGGATTAAACTCTGGTCTCTGCCACCTCTGACTGGTATGATCATAAGAGAGGTGCTTCACCCCAGACTCTAAACTTTCCTCTTCTGTAGAGTGGGGGGAATTCACCTAGGTGTTCAAGGGTCAAAGGAAATGTATATTGACTTATTTGGTATTTCAAAAAATGGTCATTAGCGGTATTATCAACATTTGAATCAAACTTTCTGGTTGATAAAACATTTTTCATACCCAAGTTCATGTTATCCCCATAATAATCCCATGGGGCAAATACTGTTACTGTTCTTACTAATAACTTCTTGCTATGTTTCCACACTAATGAGCTCAATAATACCTTACTGCTTATAGAATATATTAAAATAATGTAACTTAACTGATTTTCCCAATGTATCGGATAAGCCTTTAGGATGAGAAAAGCCAGGCTCACAATGTTAAGTGGTAACTATGACAGCAAGAGCTAACACTAGCTGAAAAAACTGCACTGCTCTGGGCTAAGCACTTAAACATACCATGTCCTCATCTGTCGTCCCCCCTATTATGTAGACAAGAACTCTTGACTCGGGTGAAGTTGAGGAAATTTTGGTAAGACTTTGGCCTTAATGAGTGCTGGAACCAGGACTGTAACTCAGTCTGACTCCAGAGCTTGTTCTTCATCCACTCCTACTCTTCAGCTCAAGTTCACATGACCAGTCAGACAGGGACGGGGGTGTAGGGAGGTACTAGGGATCATGTTTTCTGGAGTCTTCCTTTCCTACTCCAGGAGGAGCTCTCAAATCTAGTGGACAAGAGAAAGAGGAGCACACTTGCTGCCAAGCGCATTGTGGGCATCCTCCCACAGGTTATAGTCCAGTAGGTTTGAAAAGCATGCTTGGGATAACAATGAACCATATCCAACCAATTAAAACTAGTGTTACTAAAGAATAACAGAAATTATTGTTGACTTTTAATTAGCTATCAACATCTGTATTACAGTCCCTATCTAATAATAGCCATTCATCAGTGTTATATATCTCAATAGATTATGTTGCTTGTGCCTCTCATGGTATATGAAACGATTCAAAAATATTTTCAATAGCTATGTATTTATTTCAATGAATATCAGAAAGTTACCTTTTTTATCACACATGACATGCTGCATTTATTCAAGTTAAAAACAGTGAACTGATGGGTGACTTAGTGGCTCAGTTTAGTTAAGCAGCTGGCTCTTGATTTTGGCTCAAGTCATGATCTCAGGGTCTTGGGAGGGAGCCCCATGTTAGGCTCTGTGCTTAGGCAGGAGTCTGCTTCTCCCTCTTCCTTTGCCCCTAGTGCCACTCATGCTCATTCTCTCTCTAAAATAAATAAATCTTAAAAAAAAAAAAAGAGTGAATGGATTTAAGAAAAATAGTAGGTCAATAGTAATACAGGCGGTATATGTATATGTATATATATATGTAAAAACAAAACAAAACAAGAAGTCAGTGATAGAAAAATAACACATTTGAGAACTATTGTCTTAACTTGTCCCCAGCCAGGCACTACACTGAACCTGGCTGGAAGGACAAGATGGGAAGGTACCATACTTGACTGCCAAGATTTCTACTTCAGTATAGTCATCCTGGATTCCTTGCCTTCTCTCCCCCTGCAATCCATCAATAAGCCCCATCAGGCAGCAGTTAAAAACACATCCAGAACCCAGATGCTTCTCACCATTCCCACCGTTAATACCTTGACCCAAGTCACCATCAACTTTCACCTAGATGGCTCTAATCAATAACCTCCCAACTGCTTTTCCTTTTGCCCCATACAGTTTATTTCCCACCAGGAGCCAGAGCCATCTTTTAAAAATACACACTGGCTCATATGTCACTTGCCTGATCACAACTCTCCAGTGACTTCTCATGACACTCAGAACACAAGCTTACCTCCTGACCGTGGCCTCACATGGTCTAGTACCAGCCTACCTGACCACTCCTGCTCTCTCCTCTAATCCAGTCACCACAGTCTTTCCCAATATTCCTTGAACACAGCTGGCTTATTCCCTCCACTTCAAGGGTTCCTCTGCCTGTTCCTGACATGCCTCACTTCCTCCGTTTGTTCAGGTCTCTGCTCAAATGGAACCTCTTCAGAGAAGCCTCCCTGTTTCAGGTTTCTAGAACAGCTCCCACTTGCCTTGTTATTCCCTATCCCTTTGCTCTTATTTCCTCCTAGTCCCTCTCTCCACCTGAAAAGTATACTTTTGTTTATTTGCTGTCTGTCAGTTTCTCTCACTAGTATAACTCCATGAGAACAGGGACTTCATCTGCCCTGTTCATTATTGTAGCATCAATAAATATTTCCCATATGAAGCAACAAATACAATCCACATTTTCACCTGCTAAGACACCAGAAACTAATAGGTAAAGAAGTCCCCACACTCCGGGAGCCTCAAATGCTAGCAGCTGGCTGAACACACTGGTACCTTCTAGGTTCAGGGGCACCGTGGTGGGAAGCACAAGATGAATAGCACTGACCAGAATATCATTCATCTCTTGACCCCTAAGCATTACTACTGCCCATCGGAACCTTTTTTCCCCTAGCCTACCAGATACAAAGGCAACTATCTTCTTTTTCATGGTCTCTGGGAACACACAGAAAAAAATTAGCCAAGAAGACAATAGATAAACAAAGTAAACTAGGTAGCAGGAAAGAGACGAAATCCCTGCCTGGCCTGGAATAAACCTAACAGCTCTCAGCTGAGTCAAGAGAGGCTCTAAGATACCTGGAAAGAGCATTCCAGTTCTCAGCAAGACACCACAGCCAAAGTGGCAGTGTCCAGGCTGATACAGTACAGCCTGGGGGTGGCAGATAGGCTTGCAGTGATCTATCTCCTTGTGGGTTTTGACAACTGCAGTCTCCCAGTCCACCTTAAAATCCCCAATCAGGACAGCAATGAAAGAGCAATGCCGAACGCACTGTGTGGTAGTGCCAACCAGCTTCATCAGGTCTACCTGTGTCCTACACAGGAGTCCAGACATCCGGAGAAGGAATTACAGTCCACAGGCTTCAATTCCTGTCTGTCTTGAGGCATGGGTGGCTGTGCACTGATTTCTCAACCAAAAGAGATCGTCACCAGCTTTTTGAAAGAGGAAATGTTTCAGTAGAGAGCCAATTTCTTCTGCCCACCTAGATTCTTTTTCTGCCTCTACCTACCAGTCTTCTCACTTTGATCTGCCCTAGGAATGGTTCGGGTACTTTTTGGTCAAAACAAATGTAGGCAGCAAAGGGCAAGGAAGGGAAAGACGTTCATAATCAGAGGCCTAACACTGACATTTGTGGCTGCCGTCCCCACTAACTGGTAGTGGAAGATGGGCATACTTCATCTCTCTGACCCTTCTCATCTGCAAAGATAAGGTGCTGTGAAAATCAGCAAGGCAATGTCTGTGAAGGCCCTCTGAGAACTGTACACAGACTGTCTATGGTCATGCTTTTACATGACTAGCCTCTGGTTTGGGAGAATGATGATATTATTGATAATTGATAAAAATTGTTATTGATAATAACAACAGCAGATAATAATGTTTAATGGCTGCTTAGAATATCAGGTACCACTGAGCTAAGGATTTCCATCCAAATCTCATTTAATCCATCCAACAAATCAATGATATAAGTGCTAAAGCTATACTGATCTCACAAAAAACAAAAACAAAAGCAAAAACAAAAAACAAACCAACTCCTGAGGCCTGGGGGAATTAATTTTCCAAGGTCACACACTCAGTAAGTTGTAAGGCTGGGATTCCAACCGATGTATGTAGTAATAATGTAGAGCCCACTCTCCCAAGCACTACTCCACACTTATCCCCACTGTGGGCAACAGGATTTGATAGCATCTGCTGAATCTTGCATACTCTGAACACTCTAGTCAGGATGGGAAGGAACAACCCTGAGAGACTACAAGTAGGTACTGAGGAGAAGGATTCAGCTTTCTCATCTGTAAATGGGGTCTATATCACAGGGTTTTTATAAGGATCAAACAACATAATATATATCAAAAACCCTGAGCACACTGCCCTGTAACATGTATGTGTTCAATAAACATTAATTGAGACCCTTGAGGAAAACGTTTCAGTCTCTGCTTTAACCACCCCTTGCATTGGACTTTAGAATTTAAAGATGCAGCCAGGGATCTGTTCACTGTTGCTTGGCCAAAGCCCAAACCAGAATGCCAAGGGGTGGTTCACACCTGCCTAGGCCATGACTTGCTATTGGTACAGAGCCTAGGTTTCTAAGAGAAAGAGGAGTATTAGGCCACAGCAAAGTCATGCCATAGCTGCATCTGTCATTTTAAAGTTGGCTGGGAGAGAGGATGGTTTGTTAAGTATCATTTAGGACAAACAGAAAGGCTTCTGAATGTCTAGCCTAGCTCGAAGAGCACCTTTGCCAGTCATGTCCTTGAGGGACTGGGGTCTCACCAAACAAAATGGCTGAGATCCCATATAATAAAATCTCTGAGAAAAGAAGCTGTCCTTTCCCCTTTCTCTCTTGCTAGCCCCGAACCCCTCAGCCAGGGTTATTCTCAAGCTAGGGCATTACAGCACAACAGTGTGTCCATGCAGGCCATATCCACTGTGTTGCACACACAAGTCATAAGGCAAAGCGAGGTGCAGAAAATTAGCACTTGGGTGAGCTAGAATTATACCATCTTGCCTGCCCATGGCTCAGAAGATAAAAGTGGTAGCCAGAGAAACCTGCCATAGTACAGGAGGGAGAGGAAAGGAGAAAGCAAAAGGCCCCAGAGGAGTGGGGGTGGGGGTCTGGAAGGAAATTCAGACAAGGGAGAGATCAGCTCCTGTCTCCTATCAGGCCTGGCCTGGAAGGTGTGGATGGAAAGCTGGAGGGGAAGGTGTACTCAGCTGACTGCCTCATGGGCCAGCACTCAGGAGGTCAGGCCGCCATGCCCATTAATACTGCCCATCCTTTTTGGGTTTAAAAAGGGAAATGTTCTATTTATAAGCTCTGACCAGTGGAGACCTGGCAGCCACTGGATGGCTCTGATCCCACAGGGATTCTGGTTACCAGTGGCTGCCTTCTGCCTCTCAACTGTGGGTGTTCTAATAGCAAAAGGCCTAAGGTGACTAGAAGCACAAGAAAAAGAAAATCCTCCTTTCTGTCCTCTGCTGCTTTCATAGAATGTCAGACTTTTAGTAATGTCTGAAAGCTTTAAAACCTTTCCAAAACAAAGACCCATATGATCCCACAAAACCTTTCCCTACTATCTTTAAGACTAAATCTCTTTTTCTGTTTTACAGATCAAGGGAAGCTGAGGCCCAGAGATGAAGGGAATGTATAAATCAGAGGCCGGACAATAAGCAAGGTAATGGTGCCTTCCCAGCTCTTCTCCTGGTCCTCAATCTTGTCCTTATGGAACAAGAAAAGCCTGGATACAGCACGATCAGGGAATGTGACTGAATGATGTCCTAAGAAGGGCGGATGTGTGTAACAGGAACCAAGCAGCTTTGGTTGTGTTGTCCAATGCCTGCAGAAGGGCAGTGGGCTGTGTTACAGTTCTGTGCCTGGGAAGCTGCGGAATCAATGACACACAGTAACCATCTCTCAGCTCACGCAGAGTATGTGAGGAGCCACAGACAGTTCTAATGAGGAGGCTCACTAAGAAGCAATGTGGGATGGCCCTTCAAAAGCGAAGAGCTGAGGAGGTTAGGTGTTTGATGATGATGACGAAAGAAGGCCTTCCGGCTCCAATGGATTGGCCACATAACGACAGAATGGCAAAACAGAGGAAAGATTTCCCACTTGTGTTCTCAGTCTCTCTCTCAAGTAAATAAGTACAGAAATCTTTTTTTTTTTTTTTTAAAGGCAGTCTAAGAACCGACAAAGCCCTAGAATCTGTGGGCCAGATTTGCCATTGCCTGATCTGTAAAGTTCTATTAGCAAACATGCATTTGTTTTCATAATTGTCTACGGCTGCTTTCACGCTACAATATCAAGTGTTAAATAATACTGCAAAACTGAGTATATTTACTATCTGGCTCTTTACTGAAAAAGCAGACCCTGTGCTAAGCAATAACATTTAACATTTAATAACATGTAAACCACATGTTCATGTGTTTTTTCTCCTAATGCACATGAAAATAAATATATAAATCTAAACGGTAATTTAAAATGTGTGTCTGGCACTATCTAAAATTATCTGAGATACCACTAGTAGTATGTGTATCCCACTTTGAGAAATAGTCATGAGAATTTAATGAACTCACACTCATAGGGCACCAGCCTGAAAACAGCAGGGATGTTAGCTGGTGCCCTATGAGTGCCCTTCGTTCTCCTTCCTGCTTCCCTCAGGAACACTTCTGCCCATCCAGTGAGCTTCCCCCTTCTTATACGACAGATTAATAGGCATGACCAAATAATGAAAAGGATAAGAGCCAATACTAATGAGGCATTTATTAAATAATATGCCAGACACTTTGCTAAACTTCATCCTAGCAACTTCATGAGACAGGTGTGGTTATTTACCACCCATGTTACAGAAGAGGCAATGTAAGCTTAGAGAGGCCCAGCATGGACCTGTTCCACAGCCAGTGTGGCAGCATGCTAACCCACACCACTCACATGGTATCCTCCACTGAAACAGCTCTTTCTAATCCATGAGGTGGATTCCCACAGGGAATTATCTGAGGTATGTGCAAAGACTGAGGTAGACGCATGCTCAGGCTGATGCTACTCATAACAGCAAAAATTTGCAGAGGACATCCAAGTCCAATGACAGGAAATCGTTCAACAAATTTGGATATAATCCTATGACAGAGTATTAAACAACCATTGCAAATGGCATTTATAAACAATTTTCATGACATGGAAAAATGCTTGAAAATTATTTAAAGCAGGATAAAGAAAGTATATTCAGTATAATGCCAAGGGAATCAAAATACATATTGGCATTGACAAAATCCATATAAGACACCATGAAAAAAAAACAAGAAAGAATTATCTCTAGGGCGGCATTAGAAATGATTTATATTGAATTTCTGAAAGCTACTGCTATATTTCCTTCATATTCTATAATGAATTCATATTACTTTTATAATAAGCAAAAATACCTATTTTTCAAGCTGCTTAGGGGATTCAGTGTTCCCCACCATGTCCCAGTGTAAACAACAACCTGAATGAGCTCTTGAGCATTATACAAACATAAAGGATTCCTGTAAAAGTACCAGATTAAAAACTGGAAGGAATGAAGAGATTGACATCTGGAAGCAGAGGAAGTGCTCAATTTCCTTCTTCTGAGGGAAGAGGGAAGGGTGTTCCCATTTTTTTTTTTTAACTCTTGCTAGTCTATTCTAGCCATGGAAGCCCATTCTGACCAACTCTGAAGCCCTCTCTGACCAAAGGGCCCTGAGCATTTTGTAGGCACAGCAGGTACATGTGCAGACAGCATGACAATGACACGCACCCACACACGTGATGGGCCATCTGGCCATCAACTCTGCGTGGTCTGAAACTCAAAAGCAGACCATATTCCTTAAAGGTAGAGGCATGTGTTCTACTTGTAGGAGTCCTTCCTTCTCTGTAGTCACACTGCCTTGCATCATGGGCACCTAAGAACTTTGAGAGGTATATTTGAATGTGGAGCTACAGGAAGGCAGGACTCCTGGTGGGAAACCAGCAAAGAGTTCAGATAGGAGCACACAGGAACACATCGAACAAGAGCAGGAAGCACTGTCATCAACTGCAAAGTCCTCTTGAAAAGCCAGATGGTCCATATTGATCTGATTGTGAACTGCACAAGAAGCCATATCTGGGGCAATCTGGCCATATACCTTTGAAATAATCCGATTAACCTATGGAATTTGAGTGACTATTCCCATAAGTGAAGTGGCTAGCTGTGGAGTTGAGATTAGGAGGCTGAGCTCAGGGTCTGGCTCAGTCTGTCAGCCTTCAGCCTTCAAACAGCTGGAGAAGCAGTGGGAAGGCAGCATTTCTGTAAACAAGCTAATCTTTTTAGAGCTAAGTAGGCAGTGACATTTATTATTTAAAGACTTCTAACTTGGAAGAGATCAACTCACACTAGAAAAGCCTGCCCTTCCCTCACTCTCTTACACTGGACTGGAGTTTCCTCTCTGACAAGTTCTCGTCTGTCTCTCTAACTATCCCTCAGGTGGGACTATAGGACAACAGCAGCCTTGGCAGAGAAGAGGCCACTTCTTTGTTTCATCTCCTGATTCCTACTGGAGCTCATTTCAAAGGAGAATAAACCCATTCTCACAGAGCCTCTGGAGAGGAAATCTCACAGCTGCAGTCTAAGGCAGGACAAGCAACAGGACCTGGAGACTGAGAAGACACACACTAAGGCATGAGGAGATAATGCACTAAGGTGGCTCAAGGGGCTGCAGAGAGCTGGGTGGGAGCAGGGATTCTTGCCCAGTGCAGAGTCCTGTTCTTCACAATGAGAAAGGGGGCAAACCCATGACAGCTATCAGTGGTTGAGGTTATTAGCACTGGGTGTGATCAGCAAAGCAGCTTAGGGAACAGCAAACTATACTTCCTTCCTCTCTAATATTCTTACTCACATTTCTCCCTCCCTTTCTCTAGCAGGCAAGAATCTGGACAACTAGAGAAAACTCAGTATCACTGATGTATATTACCGATATTCTATTAACAAACCCAGGGCAAGTTCCCTGAGAGCAACAGGATCCCCAATAAGAGACCCATAGAACTGGCATAAATAGCAGATTGGTTTTTGAATTTAATATTTAAGGATTAACTTAACTAAGAATACCCAAGACCTCTATGTAGAAAACCAAAACTCTGATACAGGACACAGGAAATGTGAATAAAAGGAAAGACATTCCAAACTTTTGGAGATGACTTAATATTATAAGAGTGTCAATTTTCTATGAATTAATCTATACAATCCAATGCAAATCTAAAGGAAAGTTTTAAGTTTGGGGGAAACTTATAAAACTTATGTTAGAATTTACCAAAGGATAGAGGTCCACAAGCAGCCAAGTCAAACCTTAAAAAGTAGAGTAGCAAACATGGAAGACTTTCCATAAAGACATCATAAGAAAAGCAGAGAGATATTACCACCAGAACAAATGGGCCAAGAACCTAAAGAACCCAGAGAAAGAGCTCAGATATACAAACCCAATATACAATAAAGCTGGCACTTAAGTCAAAAGCAGAAAGAACAACATTTGTGGGAAAGCTGACTCTTCATGTGGATAACAGTAAAACTGGATCTTCAGGAAACACCACATATGATGGTAGGTATGAGCTGGATTAAAATCCTCAACATGAAGACAGAATCATGAAGCCAATGAAACAAAAGGTAGGTGTGCATCTTTGTGACATGGGTCAGAAAGGCCCTCTTTAAAACATAACTTGAAAATCATAAACCAGAAGGTGAAAATTTAAAAAAATAAGAGGGTACTTCAATATATAAGAGGGCTTTACATTCAAGTAAGAATATCACACATAATATTAACAGATGACAAGATAGGAAAATGTAGTTAAAATGTCTACAGCTAACAAGTGATGGCTATCTAAAATAGAGAAGAAACTTTACAAATCAATAAGAAAAAAGTGGCAAATGAAAGAGAACTTGAGCAAAGGACATCAACAGTAATCCAAAGAAGGAGAAACCCAGTCAAAAGGCATATGAAGAGATGCTCAAACATACTAATTATCAGACAGATGCAAATCAAAACAATAATGAGCTATCATATTTATATGATTGACAAAAAATTCAAAAGCCAAATAAGTTGGCAGAAATGAAGAAATCCTCATGTAGGGCTGATGGGACTGCTGACGGACCACTCCAGAGAATTACTCCCTCAAACTACGTATACTCACACCCTTGGATCAGCCAACAATTCTCCTCAAGGGTATATCCCAAAGAAATTCTTACATGGGGAGATGTACAAGCTATACAAAGTTGTTCACTGTGGTGTTATTAGTGCTCATGAGGAGCTGAAGTCCTAAGGAGATATAGTGTGCAGCTGTGAAAAAACAGATACACAATGTGATACACCACAGAGGGTGCAGCGGACAGAAGCCACAGTCTAGAAGCAGACAGAGGAATAGGGATGGCTCCCAATACAATGCTGAGGGAGCAAAGAAAGAGAACATGACATACCATCATGATAGATAAAAGATACAATATTGCTCAAAAATACACTTAATGTACACATTAGAGTGGTGGTCTATATAGAAGGAAGGAAATAGGAGCTGTGAGAAGAATTAAAAGCAAAGAAATAAAGAAATGAATGAATCAATAAATATGAAGCAAGGGGCCTGTGATGATCCCATGCCGCAAACTGAGTAGTATGATTCCTGCAATCCCTCTACACGTGAGATTCAAACAGAGACTAGGAAGAAGACAGGAAAAAGGCTCTGCAAAGAAATTTGTGTTTGTTTATCGGCTGCCATCCTCTCCCTGGCAACTGGGCCATTCGGAAAATACCAGCAGCTGACAGGCATTATTTATGGACCTGTCTGATACCCCACAGGCACTGTATGCCCTGAGAGGAACTTCAAGATCAAAGCAGCAAATTCAGAAGTTTCCCCAAAGGAATTTCCTTTTCCTACCTGCCCCTTCAAAACACTCCGGCTCCGGGATAAAGTAGTGGCATTCAAACACCCATGAAAACATTTTCTAGAAAGGAAAAGGCTATACATTTAGAATTTGGATATTCAAGGCAAAAAGAGCAATGCCACACTCTGAAATTCTTGTCAGACTGACTTCCCTCAAAAACAGTTTCAACGGTGGTATAAACATAGGGTTGTGGAACAATCAGACCCTGGACAACAGTGCCACCTGTGGTGGCAGCTGAGCCCATGGGCCGGTATGGAGGGAAAATGAAAATTACTTTGATCCATAGACATGGAAAGTTTCAACTATGTCAGAAGAGAGAGGGAGCTAAGGCATTATATGATGTGAAAATGGGGTCCCAATGCCAGAGGAGGTAATAAAGTATCAATCCAGAACCCTGCTCTTGTTTGCCAGCTTGAAACCAAACAACTTTTGGAATAATACTTTAAAAAATTGTTTCTACCCAAACCACTCCTGGAAAAATGGCCAATATGTTTTAATCCACCGTTTTGCTCTCCAGCTTGCTAAATGAAAGGGTAAGCAGTTGAAAAATCATTAGACACTCCAGACAGCCAGCGCTCTGGGCTCTGTGAATAATGGTATGCCAAAAGCAAACAGTTGCAAGGGTCTGTAGTCTCCAAAATGGAACTTTTTGTGTTGTTCTTTTCTTTGCGAGGTAGAATAACCCTGTGGTTAACAGTAGAACCTCTAGTGTTAGACATAATTCAGATTACATTGTGCTGTCTGAGTTTACTAACCTCAATTTCCTAATATACAAAGTAGGTCGAAAGTTCCTATCTCGCAGTGCTTTAAGTATTAACTAAGCTCATATGCATAAAACATCCGTAAACATAGTAAGTGGTGGATAAACAGCTGTGACATTAAAATATATAATCACTGCAGACAATGCAAAGCATGGAGAAGTATTTAAAACAGAAGGCCAGCCCCTCCCAATAATTTACACTCTATCCACTCTATCTGTTTCATGATCAAGGTCTTTCCAGACTTTTTTCTATCAATATATCTAGAGAAGTCAAATATTTTACTAAGAACATTGCTCTGTAATGTGATTTTTTAAACCTCAATTAATAATATACTGTGTGAGGTGCCTGGGTGGCTCAGTCAGTTAGTTAAGTGTCTGCTGTCGGCTTAGGTCATGATCCCAGCATCCTGGGCCCCTGCTTCTCTTCTCCCTCTGCTTAGGTGCTCTGTCAAATTAAAACAAAACAACAACAACAAAATAAGATACCGAGGGCACCATTTCCACAAATACACCTAGACTGCTCTTGTTCTTTTTAAAGACTACACAGTATCTCGATATTTTAAAAGATTTTATTTATTTACTTGGGGGGGGGGGGAAGGGAATGTGAGTGGGGAGAAGCAGAAGGAGAGGGGGAATCTCAAACAGACTGCAATGAGCATGGAGACCAACATGGGGCTCCATCCCAGGACCCTGACATCACAACCTGAGCCAAAACCAAGAATCAGGCACTCAACTGACTGAGCCACCAGGTGCCCATATCTTGATATTTTTTTTAACTTTATTTAAGCTTTATTTAAACATATAATGTAACCCCACCACCCTCTCCCAACCCCTCTTCCCCCCACCGCCCTCAGTTTGTTTTATGACATTAAGAGTCTCTTTTGGTTTTTCTCCCTCCCGATCCCCTCTTCTTTCATTTTTACTTTTCCTACCAC
>RCUC01129665.1:0-132690 GCA_003697995.1 Taxidea taxus jeffersonii | reverse complement strand
GGGGGGGGGGAATGTGGTTGTTCATACTGGCAACCCCGGACCTGCCCAGACCATTGTTAGCCATCACGTGGCGCGTTGAGCATTGGTGCATGTGGGAGAATGAGGGCTGGTCAAAATGGCACAGGTGTCTTCCTGAGGTCTTACTTTATGCAGGCATAATTTACCATCCATAAATTCATTTCACCCTTATGACAATTCTTTCAGGAAGGAAACACAGTGGCCCTTTTACAGGTGAGAAAATTAAATCCCAGGGAGAGTAATGTCTACAAGTCATACAGAGTTTGCCTGGCAGGGTTCAATCACAGATCTCCCTGTCTCCTGACCTGACTTTCATGCTCTTTTCTTCGCTCTACCATCCTGACTATCAGATGTTCTGTGACACCTGGACCTTCTGACTTAGTTCAAATCATGTCTGTATTTCACTAGACAGTTAATTTAAAAATATATTTTATTTTATTTATTTGACAGAGATCACAAGTAGGCAGAGAGGCAGGCAGAGAGAGAGGAGGAAGCAGGCTCCCCGCCAAGCAGAGAGCCCAATGCGGGGTTCGATCCCAGGACCTTGAGATTATGACCTGAGCTGAAGGCAGAGTCTTTAACCCACTGAGCCACCCAGGCGCCCCTCACTAAACAGTGAATTAACCCTCCCACCCCGTCCCTTGTCGCAAGCCAGTTACTTTCAGGAAGCAAATCATGGAGACATTTGATGGCACTGAGTTCATGAGTTCATTGGGAAGGGGCAAAACTATATTTTGCTTGTTTGTTTTCCCATAGACAATCTAAATGGTGCACTTAGATAGAATGAGAATTGTCTTACAGAAACAGGGCGAGATCCAGGAATCACCATATTCTGCTCCCCGGTCTCTGAGCCTACTGGGGGTAACCTGCTCCAGGAGGAAACCGGTGGGGAGGACACTCGCTCCATGCCAGTTTGCCTGTGAACACAACAACGTATGACGGAGCAGTAGGCTGTGGACAGAGAGGGCAAGACCCCACCCCGAACCTCCTCATCTGAACTATTAATCACAGCTGCCTTCCAAAAGAAATGCTCACGTAGAATGAGCAGAGTGTCAGCCAGACCAGTGCGGAGAGGTGACTGACTACCAGCTCTAGTCACCTCCTCCTTGGTCAGCAGTGATGTCAACCTGTATTTCCTGAGTGCTTGGCTGTGGCAGCCCCTTGAAGAACAGGGATGGAACTGAAGATCTAGTTCCTCCCCTTAAAGAGCTTACAAGTTCCTGAAAACCCATGAAGTAATTAGAGAACAATGTAATCAGTTTATGTAATAAAAGGCCATAGTGAATGATTCTAAATGTAAGTACTGTAGAAATTTAGGGCATGGATGGTCAATGAGGTATAAAATCAATACTATAAAACCTACATAAGGTCATTAAAAGGAGAGGCAAAATATGTTTTTTCTTTTAAAATTTTATTCATTTATTTGAGAGAGAGCGAGCATGAGCCGGGGGAGGGGCAGAGGGAGAAGCAGGCTCCCCTTGGAGCAGGGAGACTGATGTGGGACTTGATCGATCCCAGGACCCAAGGATCATGACCTGAGCTGAAAGCAGACACTTAACCGACTGAGCTACCCAGGTGCCCCAAGAATATGTCCTTTGATGGGAAAACTAATTATTGTGACAATGTCAGTTATCCCCATGTTTTTAATAGATTTAAGGCCTGAGGTTCAATGTGATAATTTTCATTTTTGAATTTGACAACCAGAACATAAAGCTTGTCAGGAAAGGTGAGGAAATGTTAATAAAAGAGGAGTAATGATGATAGACTTTCCCCACCAGATATTGATATTGAAACACTGTCTGGTTCATGCACAAGAATAGAGATGGATATTCTAGGAAAAGATCCTAATTCATTTATTCATTAATAATAAAGTTATGAAAGGGGCTGGGAAGATGGCAGAGAAGTAGGAGACTGTGTTTCAACCGGTCCCCTGACTTGAGCTAAATATCTACCAGAACACTCTGAACACCCATGAAACCAGCCTGAGATATAGGATTATACACTTCTGAATCTCTATGGGGGCAGAAGACACCAGTGGAGAGGTAAAGTGGAGTGGGGATGCTTAGACTGATATCGGAGGATAAATAGAAGGGGGAGGGGGCCACCAGAACCGACCCACTGGAAAGTAATAGGAAAGTACCCTGTGCTTGGGGACCAGCATTAACTTGGAGTCTGGCTAAAAACACTCAAAAAGAACAAAGGGTTTTAAGGGGTGATTGGTGGAATTCGGTGGCCACAGGCACAGACCTAACCCCATGGTCCCAGAGCAGTCACAGTCAGCACCCACCCGTGTCTGAGAGAGCCGGGCAGGGCTCCCAGTTGGTGGTCCCTGAGCCTGTTGCTTTCTGCAGCTTGCACCACCACTGAGGCTGGGCACATCTCCACCTGTGCCTGAGACAGCTGGGCACAGGCTCCTGCCAGAGGTCCCTGGACCTGCAGCAATCCGCAACCTGGGCCACCGCGGGGTCTGAGTGCACCCGGCATGGGCATGGACTCTAGACAACTGTTCCAGCAACAGCAGCCATCGATATTGGGCTCACCTGGACCAATATCACTTTCGGTTTTAGTGGCACTGGGGTGCCACTACAGGGGCCTTGGCCGACCACTGGGACAGTGGCTGGGAGTGCACACTGCCTGTCAGAGGCTGCGGTGTTCAGTGGAGTTTGCAAAGGGGGAGTCTGTGTGTTCTGGACCACCCAGAGGGGAGCAGACTGAGGCTTCTCTCTGAGGCGGAGGTGTGCGTACAGACAGTTTACTTTGCACTAACCCTCAGAAAAGCTGCAAAAAGCCACCAAAGAACAAAAAGCTCCAGAGAACAAAAGCCCGAAAAACCAGTTTCCACAGAGCCCAGCCTCTTGATAGGGGGCAGGACAGCTCAGCCCAGGCTAGAGTGACTGAAAAACAATGCGGCAGGCCCCTCCCAAAGAAGACAAGCCAAAAGAACAAAAGGGTAATAACCACAGGGTCCTCATAAAACTGTAAAACCCCAACATCAGGGGAAAACAATATATTAAGCCCCTTGTATTGCCCCCAAACCTGTATATTTCATAGATAAAATTTTTAAAAAAATATTTGTTCTCACGATTCTTCTTTAAGCTTTTTAACCTACTTACCATTACAACTAGATGTTTAATACAACATCTAGATGTTTCTACAACATATTCAGATGTTTATATATTTATAAACATAGGTGTTTATAAACATATTACATGATGTTTATCATGTAATATGATAGATGTTAATATATCTAGAAGTTTAAAACAACATATTACATAGTAACTTTTTAGCTTGAATTTTTTAGCTTTGAACTTTTTTTGTTTCTTTTTCTTTTCTTTTTTCTTTATATATATATATAGATATAAGCTTCTAGGTAATCCTTTTTCCCTATTCAATACTACCCCTATATATAAAACAGTTTTAATTTCCCTATATCTCTGGAAAGTTGAGTCGTTTAAGGAAGATAACAAGATACACCAGGTAGAACTAAAATAACCTTCCTCGCCCGCCCACATTGGGGGTTTTTAACCACCCTCCCATCTCATTCTTCTGTCAGTGTTTCTGTGTATTTGTTTTTGTACTATATAAATCTTATTCTTGAGGTTCATTTTGGCTGGGTTTTTCTTTCTTCTTCTTTTCTTTTACATTTGTCTGTCTTTTTGTTTGTTCATTTTTGTTTATGTACCTGATAAATCTTACTTTTGGGGCTCATTTTGGCTGGGTTTTTCTCCCTTTTTCTCTCTCTCTTTTTTTTTTTTTTCCTTTTTTCTTTATTTTTGGTGGTGACTTCTGATTGCTTCGAAACTGTTCAAGGTGCAACTTGACTGGATCGTGGCTGATATATCCAGATATAAATCCCCTTAACCACCTTGTACCAAAATGACTAGGAGGAGGAACACCCAACAGAGGAAAAATTCAGAGACTGTTACCTCTGTCACAGAACTATTGGATATGGACATAAACAATATGTTGGAAATGGAATTCAGGGTAACAATTATCTAGGCAATGACTAGGTTGGAGAAGACCATTAGTGACAACATAGAATCTCCAAGGGCAGAAGTGAGAGCTGATCTGGCAGAACTTAAAAATGCTATCAATGAGATCCAATCTAATCTAAATACTCTAATAGCTAGGGTAAATGAGGCAGAAGATAGAATTAGTGATCTAGAAGACAAACTGATAGAAGAGAAGGATTAGGAGGAGGCCTGGAACAAACAGCTTAGAAGCCATGAAAACAGGAAATAAATGACACCATGAACCATTCCAATGTCAGAATGATTGGGATCCCTGAGGGGGTGGAGAAAGAGAGAAGACTAGCAGATATAGTGGAACAAATACTGGACAAAAATTTCCTTAATCTAGGGAATGGAACAAGTGTTCATGTCCTAGAGGCAGAGAGCACACCCCCAAGGTCAACAAGTCTAGAAAGACCTTGAGACACTTAATTGTGAAATTCACAAATCATAAAATCAGAGATGATATCTTAAGGGCAGCTAGGGAGAGGAGATTCCTTACATACAGAGGAAGGACAAGGAGAATAATGTCAGACCTGTCCACAGAAACCTAGGAAGCCAGAAAGGGCTGGCAGGACATAATCAGGGCACTAAATGAGAAGAACATGCAGCCAAAAATACTTTATCTGAAGGTAAGGATGACATTCAGAATGGATGGAGAGATAAAGAGCTTCCAAGACTGGCAAGGTTTAAAAGATTATGTGACCACCAAGCCGCCACTATAAGAAATATTAAGGGAGGTTCTATAAAAGAAGAAAGAACCCAAGAGTGACATAGAACAGAAATTCACAGAGACAATCTATAGAAAGAAGGACTTCACAGGCAACATGATGTCACTAAAAACTTCTTTCAATAATCACTCTCAATGTGAACGGCCTAAATGCTCCCATAAAATGGCACAGGGTTGCAGATTGGATAAACCAACAGGACCCATCATATGCTGTCTAAAAGAGACACATTTTGAACCTAAAGAAACATCAAGACTGAAAGTGAAGGGATGGAGAACCATCTTTCATGTCAACGGGCCTCAAAAGAAAGCTGGGATGGCAATTCTCATATCAGATCATTTAGATTTTAAGCTGAAGAATGTAGTCAGAGATACAGAAGGACACTACATCATTCTTAAAGGGTCTATCCACCAAGAAGATCTAACAAATATAAATATTTATGCCCCAACATGGGAGCAGCCAACTAATAGCCAACTGTTAAACAAAATAAAGAGTCATACTGATATGAATACATTAATTGGAAGGGATCTTAACATGCCACTCTCAGCAATAGACAACTCACCTAAGCAGAAAATCAGCAATGAAACAAGAGGTTTGAATGACACATTGGACCAGATGGACCTCATAGATATATACAGAACATTCCACCCTAAAACAACAGAATACTCATTCTTCTCAAGTGCACCTGAAACTTTCTCCAGAATAGATCACATACTCAGTCACAATTCAGGGCTCAACTTACACCAAAAGACTGAGATTATTCCCTGCATATTCTCAGACCACAATGCTTTGAAACTGGAACTCAACCACAAGAAAAAAATTGGAAGGAATTCAAACACTTGGAAGCTAAAGACCATCCTGCTCAAGAATGTTTGGATTAACCAGGAAATCAAAGAAGAACTTAAACAATTCATGGAAACCAATGAGAATGAAGACACCTCAGTCCAAAACCTACTGAATATGGCAAAGGCAGTCCTAAGGGGGAAATACAAAGCCATCCAAGCCTCAATCCAAATAAATGGAAAAATCCCAAATACATCAACTCTCTTTACACCTTAAAGAACTGGAGAATCAATAACAAATTAAGCCAACCCCATTCACAGGAAGGGAAATAATTAAGATTAGAGCAGAGATCAATGAGTTAGAAACTAGAGATACAATAGAACACATCAATGAAACTAGAAGCTGGTTCTTTGAAAGAATTAATAAGATTGACAAACCACAGGCCAAACTAATCCATAAGAAAAGGGAGAGAACCCAAATTAATAAAATTATGAATGAAAGGGGAGAGATCATGACTAACACCAAGGAAATAGAAACAATCATCAGAAATTATTATCAACAGTTATATGCCAGTAAGTTAAGCAACCTAGAAGAAATTGATGCATTCCTGGAACCTATAAACTTCCAAGACTGAAACAGGAAGAAATTGACAACCTGAATAGACCAATAACCAGTAACAAGATTGAAGCAGCCATCAAAAACCTCCCAAAAAACAAGAGTCTGGGACCTGACCAACTCCCTGGGGAATTCCACCAAACATTCAAAGAAGAAATAATACCTGTTTTCCTGAAGCTCTATCAAAAAATAGAAACAGAAGGAAAACTTCCAGACTCTTTATGAAGCCAGGATTACATTGATCCCCAAACTAGGCAAAGACCCCATCAAAAAGGAGAATTTCAGACCAATATCACTGATGAATATGGATGTCAAGATTCTCAAGATCCTAGCTAATAGGATCTAATAGCACATTAAAAAGATTATCCATCATGACCAGGTGGGATTTATCCCTAGGATGCAAGGGTGGTTCAACATTTGCAAATCAATCAATGTGATAGAACAAATCAATAAGAGAGAAGAACCACATGGTCCTCTCAATTGATGCAGAAAAAGCATTTCACAAAATACAGCATCCGTTCCTGATTAAAACTCTTCAAAGTACAGGGATAGAGGGACCATTCCTCAACTTCGTAAAATCTATCTATGAAAAACCCACAGTGAATATCATTCTCAATGGGAAGAAACTGACAGCCCTTCCATTGAGATCAGAAACATGACACTGTTGTTCAACATTGTACTAAAAGTCCTAGCAACAGCAATCAGACAACAAAAAGTAATAAAATGTTTCAAATTGGCAAAGAAGAAATCAAACTCTCTCTCTTCATAGATGACATGATACTTTATATGGAAAACCCAAAAGATTCCATACCCAAACTACTAGAACTCATACAGCAATTCAGTAATGTGGCAGGATACAAAATCAATGCACAGAAATCAGCTGCTTTCTTATATGCTAGAATGGAAATATAGAAAGGGAAATCAGAGAATTGATTCCATTTACTATAGCACCAAGAAGCATAAGATACCTTGGAATAAACCTAACCAAAGAGGTAAAGGATCTGTACTTGAGAAACTACAGAGCACTCATGAAAGAAATTGAAGAAGACACAAAAAGATGGAAGACCATTCCATGCTCATGGATCAGAAGAATAAACATTGTTAAAATGTCTCTACTGCCCAGAGCAATCTATACTTCCAGTGCCATCCTGATCAAAATTCCACCAGCATTTTTCAAAGTACTGGAACAAACAATCCTAAAATTTGTATGGAACCAGAAAAGACCCCAAATTGCCAAGGAAATGTTGAAAAAGAAAAAACAAAGCTGGGGGCATCACATTGCCTGATTTCAAGCTATGTTACAAAACTGTGATCACTACGACAGCATGGTACTGGCACAAAAACAGACACATAGATCAATGGAACAGAATAGAGGGCCCAGATATGGATCCTCAACTCTATGGTCAACTAATCTTTGACAAAGCAGGAAAAAATATCCAGTGGAAAAAAGACAGTCTCTTCAATAAATGGTGCTGCGAAAATTGGACAGCTATGTATAGAAGAATGAAACTCGACCATTCTCTTACACCATACACAAAGACAAACTCGAAATGGATGAAAGACCTCAACATGAGGCAGGAATCTATCAAAATCCTAGAGGAGAACATAGGCAGTAACTTCTTTGACATCAGTCACAGCAACTTCTTTCAAGACATGTCTCTTGGGGTGCCTGGGTGGCTCAGTGGGTTAAGGCCTCTGCCTTCAGCTCAGGTCGTCATCCCAGGGTTCTGGGATTGAGGCCCATGTCAGGCTCTCTGCTCAGCGGGGAGCCTGCTTCTCCCTCTCTCTCTCTCTGCCTGCCTCTCTGCCTACTTGTGATCTCTGCCTGTCAAAATAAATAAAATCTTAAAAAAAAAAAGGACATGTCTCCAAAGGCAAAGGAAACAAAAGCAAAAGTGAACTTTTGGGATTTCATCAAGATCAAAAGCTTCTGCACAGCAAAGGAAACAGTCAACAAAACAAAGAGGCAGCCCACGGAATGGGAGAAGATATTTGCAAATGACACTACAGACAAAGGGCTGATATCCAAGATCTATAAAGAAGTCAAACTCAACACCCCCAAAACAGATAATCATGCCATAAAATGGGCAGAAGATATGAACAGACACTTCTTCAAAGAATACATACAAATGGCTAACAGACACATGAAAAAATGTTCATCATCATTAGCCATCAGGAAAATTCAAATCAAAATCACATTGAGATACCACCTTACACCAGTTAGAATGGCCAAAAATAAAGAGGATAGGAAACAATGTGTGTTGGAGAGGATGTGGAGGAAGGGGAACCCTCTTACACTGTTGGAGGGAATGCAAGTTGGTACAGCCACTTTGGAAAATATAGAAATTCCTTAAGAAAATAAAAATAGGGGCACCTGGGTGGCTCACTGGGTTAAAGCCTCTGTCTTTGGCTCAGGGCATAATCCCAGGATCCTGGGATTAAGCCCCACATTGGGCTCTCTGCTCTGCAGGGAGCCTGCTTCCCCCCCTCTCTCTGCCTTCCTCTCTGCCTACTTCTGATCTCTCTCTTTGTCAAATAAATGAATATTAAAAAAAAAAAGAAAATAAAAATAGAGCTACTCTATGACCCTGCAATTGCACTACTCCAAAGATACTGATGTAGTGAAAAGGAGGGCTATATGTATCCCAATGTTCATAGTAGCAATGGCCACAATTGCCAAACTGTGGAAAGAGCCAAGATGCCCTTCAACAGACAAATGGATAAAGAAGATATGGTCCATATATATATAATGGAATATTACGCAGGCATCAGAAAGGATGAATACCCAGTTTTTGTATTAACATGGATGGGACTGGAGGAGATTATGCTGAGTGAATAAGTCAAGCAGAGAAAGTCAATTATCATATGGTTTCACTTATTTGTGGAGCATAAGGAATAACATGGAGAACATTAGGAGAAGGAAAGGAAAAGTGAATTGGGGTAAATCAGAGGGGGGAGACAAAGCATGAGAGACTGTTGGCTCTGAGAAACAAACTGAGGGTTTTGTAGGGGAGAGGGGTGGGATATTAAGGAGGGCACACATTGCACGGAACACTGGATATGGTGCATAAACAATGAATCTTGGAACACTGAAAAAATAAAAAAATTGTAAACAACAACAACAAAAATAAAGTTATGAGAATTAAAATATGACCCTTTTGACCTCTGTTTTTTAAAGATTTTATTTATTTATCTGACAGACAGAGATCACGATTAGGCAGAGAGGCAGGCAGAGAGAGGAGGAAGCAGGCTCCCTGCTGAGCAGAGAGCCCGATGCAGGGCTCAATCCCAGGACCTTGGGATCATGACCTGAGCCAAAGGCAGAGTCTTTAACACACTGAGCCACCCAGGCACCCCTGACCTCTGATATTTCAAAATACATATACTATCCATTGTTTAGAAGCTGCAAGGAAAGAGTCTTGTGTCCTGCCAGTGGAATTATAAACTGTGAGAACCATTTTGGGAAGAGCTTTGGAAAAATATTTCAAGAGTCTTAAAAATACCTGTAACCTTTGACCTGGTAGCTTTACTTCTGGGTCTATACCACCAGGACACAATTTAAAGTCTTCCTTCTTCAGATTTATATAAAATGATACTGTATACCTGAAACTAATATTACACTAACTGGAATTTAATAAAAACTTAAGAAAGGATTTATATAAAATGATGTCCAGGGACACATTGGTGACTCAATGCCTACGTGTCTGCCTTTGGCTCAGGTTGTCATCCTGGGAGTCCTGGGATCGAATCCCACATTGGGCTCCTTGCTCAGCTGGGAGTCTGCTTCTCTTCTGTCTGCTGCTCCCCCTTTTTGTACACTCTCTCTGACAAATAAATCAAATCTTTTTAAAAAAGGATGTTTGCTGTACATTATGATAGTGAAAATACAGAAGGAATGAAAAGTTTCCGTAATGGGAAATACTTAATAGATTATCACATACCACCTGTTATTTTCTAGCCATTAAAATCATGCTTTGAGAAATATTTAACAACATAGAAAATATGAATAAAATTAAATGAAAAAAATCATATGAGAAAGTGCCACAATAGTATGATAATGTGGTATTAGAAAAAAAATGAGAGAGAAAAGAAGAGAAGAAACATGACCATAGACAAAATTGGTAGTAAACTTACCAAGTTATCATTTTTATATTTCTATGTGTTGGCCATACAGGGGATCTTTGATACCTACTCATATTTCTGGCATTGTTCTAATGTTCCACAGATAACTTTTTGTACTTTGATAGTTAAAAAACTTATTTTAATTAAAGTGAAAGACAGCGTGCTCACTTCGGCAGCACATATACTAAAAAAAAAAAAGTGAAAGACAGAGCATGAACAAAATCCCGGAAGTCAGAACATGCAGAGCTGGTCTGCTTGTGGCTCAGAGAGATGATAAGGCTGCCCCCAGTCAAGGTGGGTGAGGAGAAGTAACAGGAAGATACAGGTATGCAGTCAAAGATGGTGACATTGCCCCCAAGGGGTAAACATGGGTTGTTGTTGGGACCAAAAATAACCCTTATTCTTTCTGTGCATAAAATACAGATATAAAGAACAGTACATAGACTGTACAGTATATGTTTGTGGCATTAAAATTCCACTAGTGGGGTAGAAATTAGGAAAACCAGTCTTAAAGGGCTCCTCAGTAAGGTGATATTAAAAATAAAATTTTAAAAAGTTGGAAAACACAGGTCCACAGTTAGGGACAGGGCAGAACATGAAGGGAATAGACAGTTGGAGGCATCTGACTTATTTCAATAGAAAACAGAAAACGTTTGGGATGAAAGCTTGACGATGGAGCCCAGCTGGGCTGGGGGGAGGAGAAGAGGGCCAGCGAGGTGCTACTGACACTGGCTGCGGGGGTCAGGGTCCCAGGTGGCCACAGTGAGAAGGTGAAAGCTCTTGGAAGAACTGCCAGAGCAAATAACCTTGGATAACCTGAATATCCCAAATAACACTCGAAATATCAGCTCTAGATGGTGAAAGAAACAGTGACCCATCAAAAAACCAAACATGGCCTGGCATTGTGGAATGCATCCCAAAAAACCCAATTGCTGGTTAAGTCCTGGCGGCTGCTCATACCTTCCACCTCTGTAGGGGGGAGGCGGGTGGCCCAGGGCCCTGGGGTGTGATCTCCAAAGCTGGACAGCACTGTGGGGGAGTCCCAGCTCTGCCTCTCCCTGGTGGGATCATCTTTGGCAAGTTATGCAACTTCTCTCAGCCTCTGTCTCCTTACCTTGGACCTGGGATACTACGAGGACCAACTCAAACGATTTGTGGCAGGGAATAAATAAGATAATAAATGTGACTCCCTTAGCCGGTGCTGGTAAACAGATGCACCCAATAAACACTGGCCCTTATTAGTGGGAAAGCTGGTGTGCTCTTTCGTAATTCTACAAAAAACGAGGGGACAAATTCCTTTCTAACAAGGCAATGCTCTGAAGTTGATCCCTAAGGTCAAAAGCTTTTTTGAAACTCCCCACGTGGGGCAAAACACAGCCTTAGAGATAGATAAAAACTAACAGTTATGCTACTTCTGAAACCAATATCACACTACATGTTAACTAACTAGAATTTAAATAAAAATTTGAAACGAAAACTAATAGTTACATACCTCCCTTTTATTAGTATAGCATTTTATGCACATTAATTGTTTTGAACCTCATAATGAGATGTAATTTGAAAACATTAGCTAACTATTCCTTTTACAAGCAAGGCCACTGAATACCAATTCAAGATGGCCTCACCATTACAGCTGCATTTTGCTGCCCGGCTGTGGGTACGGCTGTGGGTACAATACCTGACTTTATGTTCCAGCGTACAGCCAACTCAACTACTGCAACCCAGCTCATGGGAAATATCCAAATTCATGAACTACTTAGGAAGCGGTCCCATAAAAGCTGACAGAGGATGCTTCGTGCATATGAGTCCATAAGCCCTAACTGGTGAGCCTCTCCGTCCTCTGTGACATCTGGTTTACCAGGAGAGAGACAGGACTTACAGTTTTGTTCCCCTAAGAACTTCATCGCTGTACACATTGGGGGTTTTCATCCTCTGTGAGTCTGCAGTAAGAGAAGGCAGTCTCGTGTAGGCGGGTGTTTTCCTTTCAGAAGTGTGGAGCACTCGAGCATCAGAGGTTCGGCCCAGGCGGTGCCGTGCCAAAGAAAGGGCACCGGGCCCTGCACCCAATGATCTGTCCTCTTGCTCATTCCTGGGGGGTGGAAGTCAAGCTGATTACTCAGATGTCAGCATTAGGAGAACTTGTGTCCAGGACCAGGCATCATCTAGAACAGCGCCTGGCTCAATAAACATCGGTTGAATGAATGGACAGACTATCATTTCCAATTCAATTTCTGTTTCAATGAAGAATCTTCCACAGGGGAAAGAAGTCTAAGGTTCTCACTAATTGTAATCCTATAGTATAGCCCACAAGATTAAGAATTCACAGCTCTCTTCCCCTTATCTATCTGCCCTAACCTAACAGTGATCGTTTTGTGGTTGATATTAGAACGGTGTGTCTTCATTCTCATGTGTGGCTTTCTCCTTCCCTAATGGGCTCAGGCCCACCTAGCACATATGGGGTTAACCAGGATGCTCCATATCCCATAAGCTCTGTAGTCTTCAGGACTCAGGGGTATCCAGCCTACAGAAGAGGCAGGTAATCATTTCTCATACGTACTGTGTTCTAGGTCTCTGCTGCAATGGCTTTGCTTGAATTGTCATCACACCACTCAAATCACCATAAAAATTGTTGGAGAAGCGATGAATCTGAGAAAAGTAAAAACAGTACAAATTAAAAAGAACCCAGTGCTATTGTGATTAAGGGTGCCTGTTAGGAATTAGCGGGGGAAAAAATGGCACACTCCAACTGGCTAATTTGAGGAAAAAAATGTAATACTCATGATATTTTATAAAGATGTGGGAAGAGAAATTAACAAGGACTGGTTTAATTCCCCCAGGATATATAATTACATAACAGTAGGGACACATTACCACAAGCAGACCTAGAAGGCCAAAAGTGAGGGAGAAGTTTCTGGAATCTGGACAGGGTAGCTGGTTGGGGAAATGCCACCAATTGCTGTGACCTGGCCAAGAGGCCAGGAATCAACAGCGTCCTGCCATTCTCCTCCCCTGCTCTGAGCTCCGAGAGCTGCAGGGCAAGGGAGCCCTCCCTACAGCTTGCATGCACCAGCCTCCAGAGACACCGGGGGAGGAAGGTAGAGGGAGAATCTGGAGAGGGAAAGAAAGGCTACCCCAGCTTCTAATTGGACTGTTGCTTTGGACCTCTTCTCCTACCCCAGCCTTCAGAGCTGGCCCCATGTAGCTGCCTTGGGAGCTGCACAGCAGCCTGGAAAAAACCCAAACACCAGATCTCCAAGGCTTACATTTGAATTCCAGTTTTAACTGCTTCCTGTTAGGTGGTCTTGGAAAGATGACTTTGTTCCTGGAGTCTTAATTCCCTAATCTTTTTTTTTTTTTTAAAGATTATTTATTTATTTATTTGACAGACAGAGATCACAAGTAGGCAGAGAGGCAGGCAGAGAGAGAGGAGGAAGCAGGCTCCATGCTAAGCAGAGAGCCTGATGTGGGGCTCGATCCCAGGACCCTGGGATCATGACCTGAGCTGAAGGCAGAGGCTTTAACCCACTGAGCCACCCAGGCGCCCCTTAATTCCCTAATCTTTAAGTGGAGGATAAGGACACATACTTCATATGAGAATTAAATTAGATAACACTGGTGGACACATGAAGTGAGGGTAAATAATCATGATTTCCCTATCTGGTCCCACGAAATGACCAACTGGGGTGGAAAACAACATTTAGATTCAGGGAAACAGGATTTCTGAAACTAGAATCATATTCCACAATCACATTTCCCCCACGTTGAATGTTAGAAAAAATGTTAAAGGAATAAAACAAGACCTGTTGTAATTACTGCTAGGATGCTTTGACTATTTCAAAACAGGTTCTAATAATATTTCACTTTTACTTCCAACTTTGTTGTCCATTCTTTTTTTTTCTCTTAACACTGATCCATATGAAAACAACAAATTAGCTGTAAAAAAATCCTCAAAACCCATTCAAAGCTATAAAAAGAAAATACTTGTAGAAAGCCCTTTAGATTAAAGATTTCCCATATTTCTCAAGTTTACTTATATTGCCAATTACTTAAGGTTCTTTCCCATGTTGTCATCAGCTGCCCATTTTTATACGACTCATACTGCATATTTGAACATGCAAAGTGGGAAACAGTGTTGAACTTGCCTGAGCAGTTTAAAAAGACCAAAAAATACAATAAATGGTAGCAGTTCTGAAAGTTTATTTGGAACAGCAGAAGCAAAGAAGGTTTACCGTAAAGCCCTTACGCTACAGAGTAAAACAATCCTATGAGGCATTTCTATTTTAAACTTCTGCCCCCTGGACCTTACACACTACTCTGTGTTCTTCCAATCTTGCAAAGAGCATCTGTTTGCTCCTATGTTAGGTGCATATTTTTGCCTCTGCCTTGAATATCTTCCCTTCTCCTTTCAGGCTTACTAAATCTTACCTATCATTTAGGATTTAGTTCATGTATCACTCTAATTTATGGAGGTATGCTGCTTTTCCCCCTGAGCCCCATTCCCTCATATATGAGGGAAAGCACATCAAATGACAATCTGCGAGAGAACAGGATAGGATAGAATAGGCTAGAACATACAATTCACATCTGGTTATGATGAAAGCTAACGCTTACCGAGTGCCTTCTCTACACTACACGTTGTACCATATGTCTATTTCCTTTCCTTCTCCCAGCTTCCTGACTCCCATATCCCATAGATAATGAGAAGGCGGCTTTGAGGGACTGATTCATGATCTCAGAGCTCAGAAATTGTGACGTCGGACCCTATACTTGTAGTTGTACAGCTCAAAATGTCATCCACTCTACGATCTACTGACTGCCTCATGTTGCCTGTGGGCGCACATGTGTCATAGCATTTGGCATTGCTTAACTCCCTCCAGCTAAACTGCATGTACCTCAAGACCAGGAATCCTGTCTTGTCCTTTTGCTCTGCTCCCCCACATAAGACGAGCTGTGCGATACATAAGGTCTAAGCTCCTTAGCACTACCGAAGGTCTCCCATGAACAAGCTCAGCCTTTCCAGCCTCACCCTCCACCAGATCTTTGACTAAGGAAGCAATTCGAGAAAAATGTATTGCGTGCTTAGCATGTACCAGGTTCTGTGTTAGGAGCTCTCACCCATTCATATGATTCTATTCTCACCACAGGACATCATTCTCTAGATAAAGGAAACTGAACATTAGAAAAGTTAAACATGTCCAACATAACCCCCCCATGGGTTCCTGACTCAGTGCCATGGCCTTGGTACAATGCCCCTGGTGATCCCAGCATCGTCGGACTCATTTCTTCACGTTTCTGCTCAATGTTCACCTCCAACCTAAAAGATGAAGACTCGAGCCCTAGTCAGGATGACTCACTCTCTCCGTGATTCTCCTGAGACCTTCTTCGGCACGTGACTCACACAATGTATTGCCTGAGACTTGTATTGTACCTTTCCTTTGACTAGATTGGGAACCATGCTTTGTTCATCTATATATCTCCTCAAAACACCTAATACAGTGCACTTTAAGTATAAACTCAATAAATGTGGGATGAGCCCAACATATTCTCATTGGCTTACTTTATTTTTATCATTTTGGTGGGAAGACCGGAGAACTCTACAACCTTCAAATTGGCTAGAAATGTTGAGAAAAGCATTTTTTTCTCTTAAAACATATGGAAACAGCTCCACAGCTCCAAACAGGTCAGAAGTGTCAAATCTGAGTGTCAATCCTCTATTATAGAACATGGTGACCCTACTCACTCCATGAAAAGAGTATTTTTAAAATCTTGGCCTAACTGACAAATGGAACCAAATATTCGATAACAGCATAGCATTCGGACAAAAACAGCCAGAGATAAAGATACTGAAGGAAAGAGAGATACTGGTCGGCAAGCCTCTACCTGAGGTGGATTGAGGTGAGAAGCCAGGGATATGCTTCGGGTTTCAGAGCTTCTGCCTGGGGGGACACTGGGTGCATCAGTGTTAACACGGGACATGAGTATCAGTGGAGATTTCTTCTCAGCTACTTTCAATTTTTCCTTCTGTTTCTTTCCTTCTGCGTCACCAAAAAAAAAAAAAAAAAAAAAAAAAAAAAAATCAGGTTTTTTTTTTTTTTTTTTTAAGATTTTATTTATTCATTTGACAGAGATCACAAGTAGGCAGAGAGGCAGGCAGAGACAGAGGGAAGAAGCAGGCTCCCAGCCGAGCAGAGAGCCCGACGCGGGGCTTGATCCCATGACGCTGGGATCACGACCTGAGCCGAAGGCAGAGGCCTCAACCCACTGAGCCACCCAGGTGCCCCCCCCCCCAAATCAGTATTATTAGGAAACGCATTATCGAATATATGTACTTAAAATTCACTGCTCAAAGAGAATCTCAGTTTTTCAGTTATGGTGAGTCTGCTATGGCCATTGAACCCGGCAGAGAACAGAGAACCCACGAGCCATTTGCTGACATGAGGCTTTCCACACACACATGGCTATCATGTCAGTGGTGGGTAGAAAACTAGGGATTATACACGGGGGCAAGAACAATTCTTGGTATTTATCATATCTCAATCCTCTCAGTTGGAAAAAGAATATATTTAAATTAACATGAGGAGTACCCTATTGTACAAATGGATTCTGTGCCATTAGCCATAACGTCTACCATTTCTAGGATTTGTTTCTTCTCAATTTCAAGTTGTTAAGAGGACATTTTATAAGGTTAAATAAAGTGATTATTAAATTACCAATGTTTCTGTTTTGCTTTACAGATGTCATAAACAATTAAAAACCAAACTCCCATTATTGGAGAAGTTATCCTATAATTGAGAGATTTTTTAAAAGTAACTTTAACCTTCTTTCTTGTGGATTTCTATGTCATCGTTCCAAAGTGCATATATATTATTTTTATAATTCAAAAAATAACAATGTCCTTTTTGAAGGGATTAAAGATCATTTCTGAATAAGGGGAGAAAACTGCTTCTCTTCTCACCCGATCATATCCTAGGTATAAGCTGGGTGGCCACATGAAACTGAGCAAGAAGAGTCTTTTTTTCTTCTTTTCTTTTCTTTTTGTTAGGGCTAAATGCTGCAAATAAGTACCTGTGAGTGTAACTTCCCAATTTTTTCGAATCAGCTCTTCCAATATCTCTACCACACTTTTCCAGACGTGATCAAACACTTCCGTGGCCACCGTATCTTTGATACAGTCGTGAGGAGAAACGGGTGGAAGTCTGTGTTTCCACCACATCCTGTGGCAGTGAGGGGATTTTTGTTCAAGATGCTCATCGTCACTAGGAACAAAAGCCACTGTAATTACTAGGAGTATCAAGGGCTAAAGTTAAAATAGTGCTATCTACTTCTTTATCTCACTGTCTAATATGCACACCCATGTATATTATACTGTATAAACATAACTTTCTTTTTAAGACATCGTTACTTTCTAATGTACCTGTTTTCGATCACAGGCAACTTTTTATTATTCAGTTTTTGTAGCTTTTATCAAAAACCAATTGAAGTCTCTGTCTTTAGTGCAGAGCCTGGGCCTTCCTAGACCTTTGCCCTTCTGGGCAGCCTGGAGTCTCCTGAGGGAATGAAGGCGACCAGGAGCCTTGTCCACTTTCACCAACATGCTGAACACAATTGTTTTCTAGCTGTGCCATGTTGTCCAAAAAAAAAAAAAAATTGGAAGCACTGATCTAGCATAGACATAACTTGTGAGGAATCTAAGTGTTTTTGAGGGTGTATTACTCTCAGAAGAATGGAAAATCTTTGGGGCAATTAAAAATCATTCAACACTAAGTGAGCATATAATCAAAATAAATTCCAAGTAAATTAGTAGTATTGCACTAAGTCAATGTCAAATAAATTCTATTTACTCTTCTTTTCTGTCAAAAGCAAAATATTCTTCAATTTTTCCATCTACGTCATAAACCTCTTCTTGCAGGGGTGAGCCTGCCTTCAGGTTAGCAACTCCTGGGCCATTGGGGCCTGGCAGGCCAAGAGCTGAGCACGCTGCAGGGAGTATTTGAGAACCAGAGATGCACAACCTGTGGGGAAAAGCAGATGCTCAGTGAACATCAAAATATATTGCTTGCATGATTTGGGTAAGTCATTAAATAAAGTACAGAATCCCAGGCCAAAAAAAAATCATTGTTTATTACATATGATAAAATCGTATCCTTCAGAGCAACATTTAACATTTTACAGGCAACATTAAAAAATTTTAAGGGCCTCTTAAAAGCTTAAGTTACTCTATGAGTTTGCATCCCTTTCCTGTAATAAGATGATACCTTGGCACAGTCCCAGATATGTGTGTCTGGCATAGAGGAATTTATCAAAATCTTTTGTTGAGCAAAAGAAAATGGGATAGAGCTTTATTTCTTCCGCAATTGTACTGGAGCCTAGGATGCATCACAAGGGGTCAGGTTTTCATTTTGCATCTAGCCCACCTTTCAGAGTCTTTGAAACAAAAGTTCAAAACTTAACTTCCTTGTTATCTGTATTACACACACTCTCCATCATCACGATCATCATCAATCTAGAATCGGAAGCATCTTGGGGAACAAATGCTCTGTACCTGCCCTCCACTGAAATCTGAGCTTCTGAGTCAGTGGAACCAAGGCTCATGGCTAAGATAGACATGAAAAAAAACAAAAGTATAACTAAAATGAAATTAAAAATACTTTCAGAAGTAACTTATAGGAACCTACTCTCTGTTGTGGTTGTGTCCACAGGCATCTGAGAAGGGTTTGTGGACCACGACACTAGGCTCGTTGCCCTGGAAATGTTGGAACCCTTCATCAGTTGGCACGATGAGCTGTCTTCCTAATACTCTGCAAGGTACAAAAAGAAAAAAAAAGGAACTTACTCATATTTTTGGTTGGAAGAAGGAAAAACACTTTGCAACGCTGGATGACACAGTATTTCGAAGGCACGTGTGTAAAGTGATACGGATCAGATTGGTTTGTGAGAAGCACAATGGTGTCAAAGAGAAAGCACAGGTTTGAGGGAGAGGGACAGGATGTTCTTACTACTGACGAAGAGATCTGAGGCAAAGTTCTCAGGCTATCTCAGCCACTGATTTCATGTGTTTGTTGTTTGTACATGAGATAAAGCAATAGTTACCTGGAGGACTGATGAGTGGTTTAGAGGTAAAGTATATCAGATTCAGACACCGAGGGTAATGCTGAGCGCACAGGAGCTTCTCTATGTTAACTAATATTTACATAATGAATAAAACTATACAAATATATATACCTGGCATATATTCCTTGGTCTTTTCTTTTTTTTTTTAATTTTACATTTTATTTATTTATTTGAGAGAGAGAGAGCGAGCATGAGCAGGGGGAGCAGCAGAGGGAGAGGGAGAAGCAGGCTCCCCACTAAGCAGGGAGCCCGACGCACGACTCAATCCTAGGACCCTGGATCATAACCTGAGCCGAAGCCAGACCCTTAACTGACTGAACCATGCAGGCGCCCCTCCTTGCAGTCTTTTCTTTTTCCACCCTCCCCTCCTTCATTTTTATTTTAACTATATAAGACAAGAGGTACAGGAGCAGATCTGAGCTCCTGGCTTTTGGGTAAGTGTCCCATGTCTAGAAAAGTAAGCATCCACGATTAATATCGGGTGGATGTATTAGACTCTTCAAGACAGATGGCTTATGAAGGACTGAATAGAAAGATTTAAAGACTACTTAGTCAAGATTCTTTTTAAGTTGCCTAGCTGAGGTGGCCAGAATATCCACCTACATTTGTATGAGGGCTCTAATCTATTCTCTCCAGATTCAATACAGAGGAACTTCTGATAATGGAGATGGATTTTTCTCCTAAGTGGGTTTGGCCAATCACTGAAAGAAGAAAATCTTTCCTTCAGACCCAGTCTATGTTCTCCTTCTTTGATATGAAAAAAATAATAAGTGATCCTGGGGTGCCTGGATCAGTTAAAGGTCCAACTCTTGATATCAGCTCAGGTCTTGGTCTCAAGGTCATGAGTTCAAGCCCCGCATTGGGCTCCTCACTGGGCATGGAGCCTATGGAAAAAAGATAAATTAAAAAAAAATAGGGCGCCTGGGTGCCTCAGTGGGTTAAAGCCTCTGCCTTCGGCTCAGGTCATGATCCCAGGGTCCTGGATCGAGCCCCATGTCGGGCTCTCTGCTCAGCAGGGAGCCTGCTTCCCTTCCCCTCTCTCTGCCTGCCTCTCTGCCTACTTGTGATCTCTGTCAAATAAATAAATAAAATTTAAAAAGTAATAATTAAAAAATAATAACAATAAATAAATAATTATATACATGCATACATAAAATCCCAGAGGGATTAAAAAGAATAAGTGATCCTTCCTACATAAGGAATCTTGGTTAGTTAGAAGATTCATCTATCCATTCATTTGGCAAATAGTTACTCTGTTTCTTCTCCAACTCCGACCCTGATCGAGTACTGTCCTCAGCTCTGAAGACTGACGAGTTGCTCACATACTAGTGAATGTGAAGGTAAAGGATCACTTCTACCACTCTTGCATTTGTCACGTACATAATGCCTTTTTGAAAATGAGCTAGATTTGCTTCTCATGAGTTAAGACACACTTGGGTCCCTGGAATGTCCCAGTATTTCCTCACACACCATTTCACAGGCTGTGCTCTCTTAGTAAAGACATGTGATCTGGATACGTATTTTGACTGGGCAATTGCTTTCAGTCAAAATATACTAATTGTATTAAAGAGGCCAAGAGTGGGTGGTTCCAGAACCCATTTCGGAGAGTTACTCTGAACTTCCCTACCTCAGATGGAGGGATCTTCTTGCCCACTCACTGCATTCAGCCACTAGATTCTGAGTCTGAGGGCTTACTTTCCCTTCAAATAACATTTCGTCCACCTCCCGGAATAACTGCTGCACTTTCTGCGCATTGGTTCTGTCAAACTCCTGAAATAGAAATGCACATTTTGTTACAAGGCTGAAAGTTGTAGAAACACAGCCTTCACCATCATTAACACTTACGAACTTAAGGTGCCCGTTAGATAAGAAGACATACGACATGATAACAAGAACGTGGACTTTGCAGTCAGACATGGCAGTGGCCCAATTTTTACTCTTCCGGGAAACTACATCTCACTGTTGGGATTCAGCTTCTTTAACTGTTAAGTAGAGATCATTTCTACCAAATGCATTATGAGACTTGAGATTTTATACAGATATAAATAGAGGTAAAGGTACACATACTGACAGACATCTATATACTCACATGTACACATACCTATAGTATCTACACATATACATGTACACAGACATAAGTCCCTCATATAGTTGAGCGTGACACACTTAAGCACAGCTGCAAAATACCAGCTTGTTTTTCTTCTCCTGAAGATACCACTGAAAAGGAAAATGACTTTTATATGAAGGGCCATTTCCCTTCTTTTAATGAAGAGCCCTGGCTATATTTTCTTTTAGGGTTGTGTGAACCTAAAATCTAATTCACCACTCAGAGCAACAAAATGCACATTCATTTTTGATATACCTGATCCAAGACAGTCAAACCGGACTGATTTTTACAGAATGATACTCAATATTTTTTTTGTTTTGCACCTTCCATCAGATTGATACTATACCAGATTCCCAGGCAGCAGGGGAATCGAATGATCTCTTTTAAAAGGCAAATTGGGTAAAAAACTAGTAATATTTGCCTCTGGGGAGGGGACAGGGTGGCTGAGGAAAGGAAAAGGGCTGACTTTCAATTTCCCCTCTTTTGGCTTTTGATAATTTTTGCAACTATTACCTATCAAAAAAGTAAGTTAAAAAGTTTTAAAATGAAAAGCAATTGTAGGGCCTGAATGCCTTCAGTTGTTCCATAAAAGGAAGTCACAAGAATGTCTCTGGAGAATTACATAAAAAAATTTACTGAAAGAACCACAGAATCGGGAAGGTATAAAGCCATGGTCTTCAGCCTTCTTCCTACCTGCAGACCCAGGAGTGAGGGTGGGGGGCTGTTTATCACAGGTGAGCCAGGCCCGCCTTGTTGGAAAAAGCCTGAGTGGTTTGCAGTTGACTCCTTCCACGGTCCCTCCTGCTGCTGTGGGAAGCCCCACTGTTACACATACACACCCGCCCGAAGAAGTGGGCCCACTGGTGCCTTCCAAGTGGTGAACTGTTTTCAAGAGGGCAAAGGAAACCAGAAAACACACCAAAAAAGTGCAGGAGTCAGAGCATCCAAGGTAATATAGTGGAGGTTCTTGAGTAGCCACGCGGGCTTCACAAAAGGTTGGGTCCCTATTCTCAGGGGTGCTTGAGGGGATAAAGAGGCAGGAGCCCGCGGTTGGCAGAGTGCCCAATGAGCGCCTGAGCTGGAGACTCAGGTCCACAGAGCTAAGAATCCCATTCCCACAGAGAATGAAAAATAGGGTTCAAGTTAACAGCTTCTTCCAGCGTGAGAGGTGAATATAAGAGATCTGATTTAGAATATTGGGGGGAAATTCCCCGAATTATGGTGATTTTGTATAATTTTTACTCCTCCACATTTTCTCTTGTATTTAAGTTGCTCATTGTCAGAGTCTGTCCTGAATCTCCAGTCACAGATATGACACATATCTATGTGATCATATACAACATACTAGGGGGAAGGGGCTGGGAAGTGGGGAAAAAACAAAATTATCAACAACTATGACTCTGGGTTATGTGATTATGAGTGATTTTTATTTTTTCCTTTTCTTTTCTATATTTTTGAGTTTTTCCATGTTGTGACATGTAAACACGTTCATAGGGACAAACGTCTATGTGTGTAATGGGTAATGCTTTCAAAATTGGTAAAAAGATTATTTTAAAGTAAGAAAGCAATTCTTCATTATCAGTTGCAATCACAGAATTATGTAAAACAGGCTGAGACATACATCATCTCTCCAAGAGTAAATGGAGCTCCTCTCAGTTGATAAGCCAGTGGTAGAACTCCGCGTCGCAGACCCTGACCAAGAGCTGTGGGCGCCTGCAGGTGTGGCACTGCCGCTTGATGGGAATGACGACCCCGATTCACTACAGAGACAAAAGTAAGCCATGTAAAGACCATTTCCTGGGAAGAGATTAAACTGGAAGTGGTTTTACTTCTCTGAGCCGATTTTAAAACCGATTTTATTTTATTATTGTATTTTTATTAAAATTAAAAAAATTTTTTTTAAAGATTTTATTTCTTTATTTCACAGACAGAGATCTCAAGTAGGCAGAGAGGCAGGCAGAGAGGGAGGTGGGAAGCAGGCTCCCTGCTGAGCAGAGAGGCTGATGCGGGGCTCCATCCCAGGACCCTGGGATCATGACCTGAGCCGAAGGCAGAGGCTTTAACCCACTGAGCCACCCAGGTACCCCTTAAAACTGATTTTAAAACACTTAATGCCGTGTAAGAGTTCATTACACTAAAAATGAAACTGCCCTTTTTGTTTTTACTCTTAGAAATGCAATCACTGATTTTGCTCCCTATACTCATTATGAGCATGTTTTGATTTTGCAATCAGAAGCATGCAGCGCGCTCATTCTTACCAGGTATATGTATCAATGGCTTTCTGCACATTGCTTGTAAAGTGTGGAGGTAAAGGATCTTTGTTTTTCACAGCCAAACTTTGCTTTCCAGAGCCTTCTGACAGTCCTCTTCTGAAAAATAAAATAAATGTGAAAAGAATATCTAATGTAATACTTTTATTCGTGAAAACTTTTAAAACGTCCCTCTGCATTAAGTTGCTCCTCTCCTCTAGTCATGTCCCCCGAAACACACATGTGCGCATGCGCGCGGGCCACACCCATACCCACACGCCCCCTCACATCCCATAGCTTCAAGAAACTGAGGCCTGGGACCTTACTATTCTTATTTTTCTTAGAACAAGGTTACCATGTGCCATGAACCTACATGCCCCTTTATGTGAAACAGGGAAACAAAAACAAAAACAAACCAGCAACAACTTTTTTGTGACTTGACCAGACTCTGAAGAGTTGCCCAAAACTCTGGGCGGAGACAGCCTCATCCCAAGGCAAAAGCAACATGAACTGGATTTCAGATCCCACTTGTCCTTTGACCAGTGCCCAGTGCCCTTATGATTACAAAAGCAACCAGCCTCACAGGAAAAAAAAATCAAAAATTCCATATTAATTTTAAAATATATTAAATTCTCTTTAATCGGGATGCCTGGGTGGCTCAGTTGGTTAAGCGGCTGCCTTCGGCTCAGGTCATGATCCCAGCGTCCTGGGATCGAGTCCCACATCGGGCTCCTTGCTCAGCAGGGAGCCTGCTTCTCCCTCTGCCTCTGCCTGCCACTCTGTCTGCCTGTGCTCTCTCTCTCTAACAAATAAATAAATTTAAAAAAATCTTTAAAATTCTCTTTAATCACTAAACAAATGAATGAATCGGAAATATGACTGAAACATACAAGCAATAACTCATTTTAATTTGATGCTATTGTTTGGTTTGTAGCCTGATGTGTAGAGAGTTCTAAAATATTAAAATTAATGCAAAACTAACACAGAAGAAATCTCAAAACTTTAAATAAAGTAGTAGGCCTGACTGATATACGAACGTTAATGTTAATCATTAAAATGCCCTCTCAATGAACCTCTTAAAACATTTACTTCCCTCTTAGTCAAAGTAGCTTCCTAACATTAAACAGTAAACATCTTGTATGCTTTTATAGAAATAATATTGTCCCATACAAATAACTCATATTTTATATTAACTGAAGATATGGTAGTGATTTGGGAGAAAAAAAGTTAACTTTCAACGTTTCTAAGAGGGATACCACAGTAAAATTCATTAAAACAAAGTTTGCTGTGTCATCAACTAAAATGGTGCCTAATGGGACGCCTGGGTGGCTCAGTGGGTTAAAGCCTCTCTCTGCCTTCGGCTCAGGTCATGATCCCAGGGTTCTGGGATCGAGCCCTGTATCGGGCTCTCTGCTCGGCAGAGAGCCTTCTTCCTCCTCTCACTCTGCCTACTTGTGATCTCTGTCTGTCAAATAAGTAAATAAATAAATCTTATAAAAAATAAAATGGTGCCTAATTTACAACACTTGTATTTCAGAACGTAAATGGAGTTTTAAAAAGTCTTAATACAGGGAATAGATTCTGCCCTTAGTTATGTACCTATAATACTCCACAACAAAGGAATTTTTAAAAAATTTATTTATTTGACAGAGAGAGAGATCATAAGTAGGCAGAGAGGCAGGCAGAGAGAGAGGGGGAAGCAGGCTCCCCGCTGAGCGGAGAGCCCCATGCGGGGCTCGATTCCAGGACCCTGAGATCATGACCTGAGCCGAAGGCAGAGGCTTAACCCAATGAGCCACCCAGGCGCCCCACAACAAAAGAATTTGAAACACAATTTCATTACTACAAACAGGGTGGCAAGAACCTCTGCCTTCCATACATATGCCCTGTAGGAGAGAGGAACAGAATCGTGTAATTTTTTCCTCCTCCTTATTGCTCATATGTCTTTTAAGTACAATCAAGGCATTCTGAGGATAAAGGTGCTAAGAGAAAAAAAATACAGGACAAGCTTTTATGCTAATAAACTGCTTTACTTTTGGCCTTGTTTAGTTGCTTCAAAACCATCAATTATTTATCATCTCCACGTGACTCAATAACTCTCTAAACAAACAAACAAAAAAACCCCACTTATGATGAAAAAGAGACATTAGCTAAAAACTACATCAACAAGAGCTGCTTTGAGCATTAAGAAATATATGCAGGCATATGAGTTAATCTGCTTCTTCCTGAGAGATCATTTTAAACCCCACAGTGGTGAATTAAAATAAAATATGTTCCTTCATAATAATCTGTGTAAGTGGGGCACCTGGGTGGCTCTGTTGGTGAAGCGCCTGCCTTTGGCTCAGGTCATGATCCCGGGGTCCTGGGATGGAGACTCGCATCAGACTCCCTGCTCCAAGGGGAGTCTGTTTCTCCCTCTCCCTCTGTCTGCTGCTCCCCCTGCCTGAGCTCTCTCCGTCTCTCTGTCAAATAAATAAATAAAATCTAAAAAAAAAAAATCATCTTTATAAGACTAACAAAAGTAGCTTAGAATCCTGCTTTGCCCCTGATAGGCTAGTCCCTCCAAGCAAGTTGCTTCTCCTCTCCTGGAGCCACTACACATATCAGTAAAGCACTGACAATACATTCAACGTTGTCCTACAGTCGCTGTGAGACCTCACTTAGATCAAGTGTGGCAAGTGTCTGCATGATCCATGCTGGGTCAATCAGGCTGCTCCAGCTGTCCGCTATCCTCCTTATCACGCGCTCCTCGATGAAAACACTGAGCTGTTTCTTTGAACCTCCCGCAGCATTTCATATCATATAGACCTCTTTCCGGCCCTCAGCCTTTGATTGGGATGATTCTGACACTTGATTATTTTTTTTATCAGCAGCACCTTAAAGAATGCCTGTCACCTACAGATGCTCCAGGTTCGCTGGAAGAATCAACATGTAAAGATTCAATTAGTGAGCCAAACAAAGACGACGTTTTTACTCTGTGAATTCATGCTTACTACAAAAAAGATCACATTGTGACCAGACACAAACATACTCTTCCAGTTCAAGACATCTCTGGCGATTTGTTGGTCCTTAATAAAGGACCAGAGTTCACAGCTCTTCGGGTAACTGCTATCTGCCAAAATGACTTTTACAACCGAATGGTTGGATGAAATGGTTTCTTGCTGTCGGCGCCTCCTCTGCTTTTTGTGTAACTGGAAAACAAAATTCACTAAGCGGACACATGCCTGTTTGTTTTGTTTCCAATGAACAATAATCCCTTCTTCCAGAAAATTCACCCTTTTGGGGGGGCAGGGCAGGGGGAGGTGGGAAAGGAGGGCGTTTTTCCAAACTAAGAAAATGACTTACAAAATGAAAGAACGACTTCCTCTCTTCATATGACACCATATCCTTTCGCGGATGGCATCACTACTCAATTTGAAGAAGAGCTGATGACGGATCTTTAAGATGCAGGGATGGAGTGGGAGGGTGCAGGGGTAGAAACTCCTGTAAAATGTATGCCCTCAACCACCATCCACTTCTCTGTTATTTCTTCGACTTTTCTCTTCTCTGCTCTTCCTGGCTCATCTCCTTCAAAAGCCTATTTCTGTGGAACTTCCTGAACTTCAGAGTTCATCTGACCACAGAGGTCAGAAAAATTCTAAAGAGGAACTTGAAACTATTAATGCTGTGACCACCCAAGGTCACCAAGAAGATGGGGGGGAGCTGCTCCCTGGACCCAGGCCATCTGCATGTCTCCCCAGGGACCCCAAATTATGGACGTTGTTACCTAAGAACAGAATTGATACAATCTGCCTTTTATTATTTCTTCTTATATTTTGCTTGGAATCTTTGATTTCTCTCCCCTAACCATTGTACTGTTACTTCATGCGTGACATGGAACATTTTTAATTCCCTGTGAACTATCAATTCCTACGTAAATGATGCAGTCTAAAAAAGTGTGCAGGATTTACAGGATGTGTAAAAAACCTTCAAACTTGTAAGTGGTGGAAAGTCTATTAAGCTTTTATTACATTATACATGACATCTAAGTTCTACACGAGTTCCTGTCTATACTGCTGAAATTTTAGAGATGTTAAAAAACTGCTAATAGGTACATTTAAGGCTGTTCGTTTGGAAACAGGACTTGGGTTTTAGGGTGGACTGAGGTGCACCAACGGAGCCATATGGCCCTAATTGGTTGGTGCATCAAAGTGAAGGCTGGGTACCAATTTCAGTGTCATGTTAATGACTCTAGTATCTACTTTTACTTTTACAAATTTGCCTCTTGATAGCTCATGAACCCTCTGCCACTTTGCCTTGTGGACATTCAATATTAAACAGTGATCGAAGCTCTCAAAATTCTGGATTTCTGCTTAAAAGGACTGCCTGAAATGAACAGTTGTATTCTGAATGGGTTGAAACACAGGATGGTTTTCTGGGTGGACTGGCTCTCGTGAAGCCCCTCTTCCCACAAAACACTCGGCGCCGCCCTGACTTAATACAAGCACATCCTAGAAGCAACTGCAGCTCTCGGGACTGAATGTCATCTCAGACACCACGGATGCTTCTCAGTGCAAGGGCGCAGCTTAGCTTGGGAAAGCGAGGTGATGTCAGCACGAGAGATTTCATGAATGGATGCGGGGAAACCGCATCCATTCCAGACCAGATGGATTCCAGCTTTGCAGCCAGGAAAAAAAAAAAATCTCACACATGGCACGAAAATATGACACGACAGAAAGTTCATCCCACCTCCCTTGCCAGATCAAGACTTACCCAATCACAATCAGCCCCAGGCCTGGGCTCGCGTCCCCGAGGCTGGGCCCCGCGCCCCGAGGCCTGGGCGCCTCCGGGCGCTGACACCCCGCGCGGGTCCCCTGCAGGCGGCGGGCGGCCGTGAGCCCCCGCGCCCCCGGGGCCTCGGCTCCCCGCCCGCCCAGCCCTGCGCCCCCAGCCCGCTAGTCCTGCACGGGCAGCCGAGTCGCACCCGGGAAGCTCGAGCGCGGCCAGAGGCGCTCCGAGCCGGGTCTGCGCGGACCCTCGCGGGGCGCCCCGACCGCCTTCCTCTCCAGGTCCTACAGCCCCGCACCGGCCAGATTCCGGCGCGGCGGGGCGACGCCTCCCGTCCCTCGGCGCACGCCCTTCCCTCCTCCTCCCCCGCCGCAGCGCCCTTCGCGGAGGTCGGCCGGGGCCCGGCGGCAGGTCGCCAGCGCTCCCCGCCCCACCCCTCGCCTCCCTGCCCCGCGTCCGCCTCCCGAGTTCCCAGGAACCTAACCTTGGAAAAGTCCTGCTGCCAGAGGCCCGATTTTCCAAGCCAGTGACCAGAGCTTTGGCCGCCAGCCACGCGGCCTCTGGACCCGCGACCTGCCGCCCTCCCTGCGCCTCCAGTGCGCACCGTCTGGCCGCCTCACCCTTCCCCGGGGCCTATCTGGGCCGGAGGGTCTGTCCCGACAGGTGTTTGCTATCCTTAATTCTTCTAAGTACACCTTTAACTTTAAGTAACACCTTTAACAAGAGAAAAACCGAGAACTACAGAAAGATTTCCCCTATCCACCTCCTCCTATGAATGGATTCCTAGTTGGGCAGGGGTGCCGTGGGGAGGATAGGCGGAAGGAAAGTTAAAAAAAAAAAAAAATTGAAGTCTCAGACCCGGTAAATGCAAGATGCTAATCTGGTTAACAGAATCTCTGGGTCAAGGATTTGTTTCCCTTCACGTTCTCTCGCCCTCCATCTTCAAACAGATGCTGACCTCATCCAAACCAATAACTTCTCTACAAATCAGTGAGCATAGCTGTGTTCACATTTGTGGGCTTGTCTCCATCTTGCAGTCATACAATTAATTATGCCAGGACCAAAGTCACTGAACCCCATGTTGTGAGACAGCAAAATGACCAAGCCACAATATTCATAAACTGAAAAAAAAAAAAAAAGGAATGATTTAGCTTAAGGAAGACACATAAGCAAAGAGTCAAAGTGCAGGCACTTCTTATGGCATGCCTTTCCCCGCTAAAAGATTTTTCATAATTGCAATGAATGAAATGGATGCTGGTACTTTGCAACCTGTCCAGTATATCCATTCTCCTTTGATCTGAGGCCTTCTGAGGCTGGACAGGTGCAAAGCAGCCCCCCTAGTCCTGCTCAGCTTCCTGTACTAACAAAGGTCTACCCTGCTGCTTCCATTTGTTAGTGAAAAATCTGGTTGATTTATTTTTAATCTTTTAAGGAACAACCCTCAGAGGACGAAGAGAAACCACTACCAACAACGAAACTATCCATTTCTGGAAATACTGGAACCCTTACCACATTTACTACCACGAATAATCGGTTTTGAGGTGGTAAATGGTTATAAACCCCCAAATGAATAAGATTTTAAATCCTGATCCATACATATGTGTGTATACCTGGAGAGTGAGTGTGCATGTGTGTGTCTATCAGGAAAACTGCTGGTGTCCACAGTCAACACATACCCATGAATACTATGGATATGTAAAGGGAGATCTGATGGTGAAACAAAAGAAAGAAGATTATGATCCAAATACATGCTGGCTGCTTTATATGTATGTCGTTTTGTTTAATTTTTTAACACCCATGCTAAGTAGATACTATCATCCAATTTTACTGATGAAAATACTAAAGGCAGAGACCTTAAGTGAAATGGTCCAGGTCTCTTAACTAGGATGTGGCGTGTGTGTGCGCATGCATGTGTGTGTGTGTGTGTGTTGTCCCAGGTATCTACTATTGCACCACAAACTACCCCAAATCTGGTGGACTGAAACAAGCCATTTTGTTCCACTAACAAAGCATAGCAGTCAGGAATTCCCGCGAGCCTTGGCCGTGTGGTTCGTCTGCTTCACGTGGCACTGTGGCTCTGTGGCATTGCTCCGTGGTTTTCAACTAGACTCTGGGCTGGTCTGGAGATTTCAAGGAGTCTCACCCACACGGTGGGTAGCACTTTGGGTTACTTTGGGAGGGCTGGAAGGCTGGGCACAGCTGGGCCCTTCTCTCACGTAGTCTAGGGACTTCCCTGGGTCTTGTCTCCAGCTGGGTGGTTAGAATTCCCACATGGCAACTCAGGGCTCTTAGAAACTGAGGCAGGAGCTGTCCGTTCTATTAATGGCTGGCTCTGACCGGGCACAGTGTCACTTACACTGTACTCCATTATCAAAGCATTCGCATGTTCAAAGCATTGGAACACAGAACCCATCTTTCAGTGGAAAGGGTGTGAAAGCCCATTTTTCCCCACCATTTCCACTTTCTGTCCAGACATTATTCCCATGCACAATATACTCAGGCCGCTCAAAATGCCCTAAAATTTGACCACTTCAGTCATGTCCAAGTGAGGATGAAGCGAGTCAGTCCTCCTTAGGAGCATCTCCTGTGGATCTGAAGACCTGCCAACTAAAGAGAGCAGCCGGCGGTCTTCCTCATGCACAGCGAACAATGGACAGACAGAGACCCAAGAACCACAGCTAATGCTGCTGTCCCAAGGGAGGGACAGCGGGAGACACAGCGGTCACTGGTCTGTGGCTATTTGAATCCAAGCAGGCTCCTGTTTCCAGTGTCTTCATTAGGACACACTTCTGCTCCCAGCTTCCTCCTGGCTATTCGCTCTGCCTCCTGGGCTCTCGCTTCCACCCTCTGAGTTTTCCTCATGAGGAAAAATGGCCCCGGTTTGCAAGAGAGTAGGCCCTCAGCCTGCTTCCGACACGCTTCTACCACTCTGCTCACATAATCCCCTCTCGTGATGTGTGTGCTTTCCTGTGAATGTCTTCAGAGTTCACTCCGTTAGCCATAAGCCACCCTGACTTTTCTCTCTGGGGCAGGTCATTGCGGCAACTTGGAGGCTGCCGTGGGACAAGGCTCTAAACCCCTAAATCTTCCTGAGGCTTTTAGTTAGCCAGACCGTTGGTCTCACCTTTACCACATCCCCATATCTGATCTGCGCATGGAGGTCACTTCTTAATTTTGCTCAGAGAGACTGTGAGGTGGAAACAACTTACTTTCCAAACCTAATATGTCCTGGCTCTTACATTTCTTATGAAATCTGCTCAAATTTTGGATAGTTCCTTCTCTAGTGCATATCTCTCTTCTCTCAAATTTCAAAACCCAAAGCAACACTGATTTACAGAAGAGAATCATAGGATCCTCCCACTGGATTGGTCTAGGGTGGTGTGCTCCAGGAGAGATATAATGGGAGCCACACACATATTTTTAAATTTTCTTGTGTCTAGAGCAATGGAACAGAATAGAGAGCCCAGAAATAGACCCTCAACTCTATGGTCAACTAATCTTCGACAAAGTAGGAAAGAATGTCCAATGGAAAAAAGACAGCCTCTTCAACAAATGGTGTTGGGAAAATTGGACAGCCACATGCAGAAAAATGAAACTGGACCATTTCCTTATACCACACACGAAAATAGACTCAAAATGGATGAAGGATCTCAACGTGAGAAAGGAATCCATCAAAATCCTTGAGGAGAACACAGGCAGCAATCTCTTTGACCTCAACCACAGCAACTTCTTCCTAGGAATATCGCCAAAGGCAAGGGAAGCAAGGGCAAAAATGAACTCTTGTGACTTCATCAAGATCAAAAGCTTTTGCACAGCAAAGGAAACAGTCAACAAAACCAAAAGACAAGTGACAGAATGGGAGAAGATATTTGCAAACGACATATCAGATAAAGGGCTAGTATCCAAAATCTATAAAGAGCTTATCAGACTCAACACCCAAAGAACAAATAATCCAATCAAGAAATGGCAGAGGACATGAACAGACATTTCTGCAAAGAAGACACCCAGATGGCCAACAGACACATGAAAAAGTGCTCCACATCACTGGGCCTCAGGGAAATACAAATCAAAACCACAATGAGATACCACCTCACACCAGTCAGAATGGCTAAAATGAACAAGTCAGGAAATGACAGATGCTGGCGAGGATGTGGAGAAAGGGGAACCCTCCTACACTGTTGATGGGAATGCAAGCTGGTGCAGCCACTCTGGAAAACAGCATGGAGATTCCTCAAAAGGCTGAAAATAGAGCTATCCTATGACCCAGCAATCACACTACTGGGTATTTACCCTAAAGATACAAACATAGTGATCTGAAGGGGCACGTACACCCGAATGTTTATAGCAGCAATGTCCACAATAGCCAAACTATGGAAAGAACCTAGATGTCTATCAACAGATGAATGGATAAAGAAGAAGTGGTATATATATATAATGGAATACTATGCAGCCATCAAAAGAAACAAAATCTTGCCATTTGTGACATCAAAAGAAACGAAATCTTGCCATTTGTGATGACATGGATAGAACCAGAGGGTATTATTCTTAGTGAAATAAGTCAATCAGAGAAAGACAACTACCATATGATCTCCCCGATATGAGAAAGTGGAGATGCAACGTGGGGGGCTTGGGGGGTAGGAAAAGAATAAATGAAACAAGATGGGATCGGGAGGGAGACAAACCATAAGAGACTCTTAATCTCACAAAACAAACTGAGGGTTGCTGAGGGGAGGGGGGTAGGGAGAGGGTGGTTGGGTTATGGGCATTGGGGAGGGTATGTGCTATGGTGAGTTCTGTGAAGTGTGGAAACCTGGCAATTCACAGACCTGTACCCCTGGGGCTAATAATACATTATATGTCTATAAAAAAATTAAAAAGAATTTTCTTGCATCTACATTAATCAAGTTAAATAGTTGAAATTAATTTAATAATATATTTTATGTAATCCAATAGATCTAAAATCTTATCATTTCAACATGTAATCAATATAAAATAGTTATGATATTTTAAATACTTTTGGGGGGGACACTGTCTTTGAAATCCGGTGTGTATTTCATACTTACAGCACATCTCAGTTAGGACAAGCCACATTTCAAGTGTTTATTCACTACATGTGGCTAGTGACTTCTGTACTGGACAGTAGCCCAAGAATAAAATCCCTTGACTTTTATTTTTAACTTAGCTTAAACATTTTAAGACTCCATCATTCTTAGCCAGGCCTGAAACTGTGAGACACACACACATACACACACACACACACACATATATGAGAATATGTATGTATTCTCTTCTAAACACACACATATTTGTGCAGTTTTCATAAAAATCATCAATACACACAGGCTTAAGTGCATATTAGAACTGAAAGCTACTGATTCTGTCAGTTTATCCTTAAAGATACACTGAAATATATATAGCAGAAAAAATTTCATTTGAAAAAAGAACTAAAAATATTCTACATTTGAATATGATTTATAAAAGAAAAACATTTTTCTCAATGTTATTTGTACTTAGTGCATACAATTTTCATCCTTTATTGATGACTTAAACCATAATTGAAAACTGGAAGGAAATAGCGATTTCTGCATTCTTGTTTGAGTGTTTTACATTCTAATGGGGGCAGGGTGCTGGGGATAAATAATGACGTAATTACATAGGAGACCTCAATTCCTAAAATAAGGATATCAGGATCTGCCTTAGCCGATTTTGGAGACTTCATTAGGATGACGTGAAATTTTACATGTGATCACCCTCTGAAAATCTGTTAGTCATTTAAGGATAGAGCAATAGTTACAAGCAACATTTAAATTGTCTAAAAATTGATCTGATTGGAAATTCTGGCTTTGCCTTGCTCAAGCCAGGGAATTCTGAGCTGGTAATAATTCTCTGAGCATATGTTGTCAAAAACAAGTCTAATATTATTCCCTTCCTGGTAGAGTTGTATGAATTAGAGATGATTTTTTGGGAGTGCATGTGGATGCATAAAACATTGTAAATTAAAACATTCCCCCATTCAGCTCTCCAAACACTGAGTTACTTCCAGTGAGAGTTTAAAAGGAAGAGTGGAGAGTTCACTTGTGTTCATTTTATTCTTACCTAGTTGCAATTACAAATGTGTAGAGACTTTTGTACTTATCCAGAAGCCTTGCCTTTGCACAGGTATCATGTAAACGGAAACTGTGATCCTCAGAACTGTGTCCTTGTTTTGCAAATATACACATAAAGATACACATGTATTTTCTTTCTCCACCACAGAGCTGTCCCCCATAGCAATGAACACACCTAGCACCTAGATCTTGGTTTCTAGTACCATTCTCCAATAGGAGGAGCTAGGGTTCCTTGGAGAAAGATGATTCCAGGGCTGGGGCAGAGAAAATACAAAAATGTAGCTGGAGCATTCATAATGCCAGAAAATAAGGAAGTACTCAAAACCTACAAAAGAGTGGGGGCATGTCAGAGGGACTCAGCAACCAACCTGAAAGAGCCCTGAATGGCTAAAGCTGAAACAATTTGAGTAACAAAATAAATAATGTGGTATTGAATTATAGTCCAAGGAGTAAAATAAATATCTGTGAGTACATACTGATATAAATAAACGAATAAACAAATAAATAAATGGAAGGAAATAGGTGAATCTCTTACAGAAGAATTATAAATGAATTATGTAATTGCCCCTTCTTTTAGGAGATGGAGTTTAACACCTCCTGGCTTCAGCCTTGAGTGTGGGATTGATTCCAAAGAGTAGAGTATGAGAAGTGGGCAAGATGACTTTACAGGGGAGAAACCTGACAAGCACTCCCTCAGCCAGAGGATCAAGGTCAGCATTATTAGTGATGAGTCATGATGATAGCATGTCCTGGAGAAGATATGAAGATAATGTCACTTCATCTCTGTGGTCTTCCTCCCAGAAACCCATAATCCCAGCCTAATCATGATAAAAATGTAAGACAACTTCTAATTGAGAAACATTCTACAAAATAGTGTACTCTTCAAATTCTCAAGGTGGTGAAAATAAGGAAGGTCTGAGAAACTGTCTCAAACCAGAGAATACTAAGGAGACATGACAATTAAATGTAATGTGATATCCTGGATAGGATCTTGGAACAGAAGAAGGACATTGGGGAAAAACTGGTTGTAATGGCTAACTTTAAATCAGTGGACTTTCAATAAAGCAGATAATCCCCCAAAATATGGGTGGGCCTCGTCCAATCAGTTGAAGCCCTTAAGAGAACAAAGATGGCTTTCTTAAGCAAGAAGGAATTCTGCAAACAGACTGCCTTTGGACTCAAACTGTAACTCTTCCCCGGGTCCCCAGCCTGCCAACCTACCCTGCAGAATTTAGACTTATCAAGCCTCCAACATCATGTGAGCCAATTCCTTAAGATAAATCTCTCACTCTCTGTCTCTTTCTCAAAATACATCTTTTCATATTAATCTATAAACATAGATGCAGATGTAGACATAAAGATGCATCCTATTCTGTTTCTCTGGAGAATCCTGGCCTGGTACACTGGTGAAATTGGAATGAAATGTGAATTTTAGTTAAGAATAATGCATCAATGTTGGTTCATTATTTGTGACAAATGAACTATTCTAGTATAAGATATTAATAATAGGGAGCAACTTTTCTGTACACTTAAAACTGTTCTAGAATAAAGTCTATTTTAAAAATGTTTGTGATAAAGTCTTCTACAAATTTAAATATATTTTACAATAACTACTTTCCAAGAAGACCAATAAGGCAATATTATGTTTTATTATTTTAATGTGAAGAGTATAATAATCTTACACCGTGTTAGGTAAACTTGGACCTCCATAGCTTATGGAAAATCAAAGAAAAAAATGTAGAATTTATATAAATACATATATTTTTTAATTTTTTAATTTTTTGAGAGAAAGAGAGAGCAGCAGGTGGAAAGGGGCAGATGGAGAGGGAGAGAGAGAATCTTAAGCAGGCTCCATGCTGGGCTCCATGCTGGGCAATATGGAGCTCATTCTCACAATCCTGAGATCATGACCTGAGTTGAAATCAAGAGTTGGACTCTTAACAAACTGAATCATCCAGGAGCCCCTAGAATTAATATATTATTTAACATAAAAATGAAAAAAAAATTATCTAGGTAATAAAATTTATAAGAACATTATTTTTAAAGAATTATAATAAACCACAGTAAGTCATATCAGATATTAAATAACAACAGAAATTTCTTTTATATAAATTTTTTCTAAGAACGACCTATGTAAAGCAAAATATAACTACATTATCTGACTCCTTTGGGATTGAAATGTTTGCTGCGATCCCACTAGAGTGCCACTAGATGTCAATCTTTCCCATTTTTAATACTGAAGAACATGCCCAGGTCAATTTTAATACCATGTATGTCTTTTTGCAAGATTTAGGATTTAGTGAAGTTTCTTTCCAGCGCAGATACGGAATCCTGTTTAGATCAAACATCACTACTGTAGTGCATGATATCTAGTATGCACAGCTGACAGAAAATATCAAGACACTAATATTGTCCGTGGATGGAGTGCCAACACTTTGGTAGCAAATAGACTTGGGGGCCTACATCGCTTACTTCTAAACCTTAACAACAACGTGATGGGTGTTGTTTTAAGTACAGAGAAGAAAACTGAGGGAGAGCAATATAAGTGAATTATTGAGGACAAAGTTTTATCCAGATCTGTCTAGTCTGAGTTCAAAAATCTTTCTAAGACTCATTTCTGATCTAATTTGTAGCTTTCTGTTGAAGTTCCATCTCTCATAAAGATGTTCTATGGACCTCTCTTATGGATATGCTAAATATGTTCTATACTAATATTTGATAACATTTCTTGAAGACTAACCACATCCCCACCCCTGCTTTAAAGCACTCGATACGAGTTAGTGCATTTAAGTTCCACAATGAATTCTTTGAAGAGAAAATACTTTTAGAACCATTCTGCAGATTGGCAAACTGAGGCACAAAGAAGTCAATCACATGACAGAGCCAACATTCTGACTTAAGCTACTGAAGACAAAGCTTATTCAACACCCCACGTCAGTCTTTTATGCATGGCCTACCCCTCACAAGCCCTCTGCAAAAGATTTGGAGCAGCTCAAGCACACTACATTTAACAAAGCATACAGAAAAGTTTTTAAATTTAGAGGAATGTTGTATCTGAAAAGAGTAACAGAGGGAAACATTATTAGACTTTCAATATGAAGACTATAAAACACTTAGAAACTCCCAAGTAATCTATGAGGTTGATAGGCTATATATATAGAAAGATACAGAATTTGTATTTTATTCAAAACAAAACACCTAAATTGGTTATTTAGAAATCCAACAATTTCTAAATTAGTGCTGCAGTCTATTAAGGACAACAATTTTTGGGTAAGAGCATATGAAATTGTCAGTCATGTACAGTTTGAATCAGAAAAACAGAAATTTTATCCATCAACCTAATACACTGGATAAGTGGATTCAATAACATTCTGTAATCAGTATTTTTTCTTACTTTTAAACATTAATTTTACCATACTAATATAGTAGAAAGTGAGAGAAGAAACAAACAATCTGAAAAATGTCTTATAAATATTTTTATAAAGAATTCATCAGGGGCACCTGGGTGGCTCAGTGGGTTAAGCCTCTGCCTTCGGCTCAGGTCATGATCTCAGGGTCCTGGGATCGAGCCCCGCATCACCATCATCATCATCATCTGGCTCTCTGCTAAGCAGGAAACCTGCTTCCCTCTCTGTCTCTGCCTGCTGCTCTTCCTACTTGTGATCTCTCTCTCTCTCTGTCACATAATAAAATCTAAAAAAAAAAAAAAAAAGAATTCATCAAACCTTCAAAGTGAAAGAAACTACCTACCTATAGTCTATGAAGAGTTGATTTTCCCCCAATGCAGAATCAATGTAGTCAAAGTTTTCAAAAAAGTGTTTTTAATGTTTCATTTCACTCATTCATTTAATTACTGGAGCAGAAAATGAAGACTTGGTAATAACTGCTAGATCACTATTATAAGTTTCAGTTTCATTGGATGTCATTAAAATATTAAAATACAGTTGATCTTCATTATTTATGGATTTCATATTTGTGAATTCACCTACTTATTTATTTGTAATTTTTTTGTATTTATTTGTAATTTTATTTGTAATTCCAAAATTAATACTCAGGGTGCTTCATGCTTATTCACAGATATGCGCAGAGCAGCATTTCTCTTCTCAGTTTTGCTCTAATACTATGAAGTACCCTTTTTGTAGTCTGTTTAATGCCATGGTTTGTTTTTTTTTTTGCATTTTGTGTTTTTAGTTAGTGATTTTGCTGTCAAAGTTTGTGGGATACAGCAAAAACAGTGCTTAAAGGGAAATTATAGCATTGAATGAATATATTAAAAAAGAAAATCTAAAATCAATCTCCTAGCTTAGGACACCAGAAAAAGAAGAGCAAATGAAATCCAAAGTAAGCAGAAGAAAAGAGATAATAAAAATTAGAGCAGAGGGACGCCTGGGTGGCTCAGTTGGTTAAGCGGCTGCCTTCGGCTCAGGTCATGATCCCGGCGTCCTGGGATCGAGTCCCACATCGGGCTCCTTGCTCGGCAGGGAGCCTGCTCCTCCCTCTGCCTCTGCCTGCCTCTCTGTCTGCCTGTGCTCACTCTCTCTCTCTAACTAATAAATAAATAAAATCTTAAAAAAAATTTTAAAAATTAGAGCAGAAATCGGAAAAATTGAAAACAGGAAATTTAATAGAGAAAATCAATGAAATCAAAAAATTTGAAAAGCTTAAAAAAAAATCAAAAAGCCTCTAACCAGAAAGAGAGAGAGGAGACAAATTACTGAAGTCAGAAATGAAAGAGGGACTATCACTACAAATAACCATGGACATTAAAAGTTTAATAAAGGAATACTCTGAACAAGTCAGTGCTCGCAAACTTGATAACCTAGATGGAACAGACCAATGCTGGGAAAACACAATCTGCCAAAACTCACACAAGAATAAATAGATAATTTGAATAGGCCACCTAAATCTATTAAAGAAATTAAATCAATAATTAAAAACTTTCCAAAACAGAAAGCACCAGGCCCAAGTGGGCTCACTGGTAAATTCTATGAAACATGTAAGGAAGAAATTATACCAATTCTCTAAATCTCTTTCAGAGGATAAAAGCAAAGGAAATACTTTCTTTTTTTTTTTTTTAAAGATTTTATTTATTTATTTGTCAGATAGAGAGCGCAGGAGTGAGCACAGGCAGACAGAGTGGCGGGCAGAGGCAGAGGGAGAAGCAGGCTCCCTGCTGAGCAAGGAGCCCGATGTGGGACTCGATCCCAGGACGCTGGGATCATGACCTGAGCCGAAGGCAGCCGCTCAACCAACTGAGCCACCCAGGTGTCCCAATACTTTCTAACTCATTCTATGTGGACCACATAATACCAAAACTAGACAGTCATTACAAGAAAACTATAGACCAATATCTCCCATGAAGATAAATGCAAAAATCCTCCACAAATTATTAGTAAATTGAATCCACAATGTGTAAAAAGAATTATATACCACAACCAAGTAAGAGTTATCTTAGGTATACAAGGCTTGTTTAACACACAAAAATCAATTAATGTAATCAATCATATCAATAGGCTAAAGAAAAATCACATGATTATATATATAGATTCATAAAATGAATTTGATAAAATCCAACAACCATTCATGAAACTCTCAGTAAAGTGGGTAGAGTGGAATTTTTTCAACTTGATAAAGAGGATCTACAAAAAGCCTACAGCTAACCTCTTACTCAGTTGTAACAAACTAGAAGTTTTCCCACTAAGGTCAGGAATATGTCAGGATGTCCTCTCTCACCACTTACTTTCCAACATAGCGCTAGAAGTCTGACCACGTTCAGTAAGACACAAAAATGAAAGAAAATGTATACTGATTTAGAAGAAAGAAAACTATCTTTGTTCACGGATTATGTAATCATTTTTGTAAAAAAATCCAAAAGAATTGAAAACAAACAAACAAAAACCCTTCCTGGGACTAGTAATTAGAGCAAAATTGCAGGATCCAAGATTAAAATAAAAAAAGTGAATTGCTTTCCTATATATCAGCAATGAACAAGTGAAAATTAAAATGATAAATACACTATTTACATTTGCAGACCCCCAAAATGAATTATTTAGATATACAACTAACAAAGTATGTACAAAATCTATATAAGGAAGACTACAGAAATCTGCTGAAAGAAATTAAGGGAGAACTAAATAGAGAAATAGTACATGTTTATGGATAGGAGGACTCAATATTGTCAGGGTATTAGTTCTATCAATCTCAGATTTAATGCAATCATAATAAAAATCTCAGCAAGTTATCTTGTGGATATCAACAAACTGATATCTAGAACTGATTCTAAAGTTTATATGGAGACACAGAAGGCCCAGAATAACCAACATAAGATTGAAGGAGAAAAAGTTAAGAAACTGATGCTACCTGACTTCAAGACTTACTATAAAGCTACTATAATCAAGGCTGGTATTGGTAAAAAAATACACAACAGATTCACGGAAGAGAGTAGAGAGCTCAGAGATATATGTACGCAAATATATTCAGCTAATTATGGACAAAAAAGTCAAGACAATACAACGGAGTAAAGACAATCTCTTCAACAAATGCTGCTAAAATAACTGGACATCCACATGCTAAAAAGTCAATCTAGACACAGACCTTAAACCTTCTCCAAAAATTAACTTGAAATGTATCATAAACCTACATGTAAAACAACCAAAAAAAAAAAACCCTATAAAACTCATAGAAGTTAACATAGAAGAAAATCTTAGTGACTGAGGGTCTGGTGGGTTCTCGATGACTTTTTAGATACAACACCAAAGGCATGCTCCATGAAAGAAAGAAGTGACAAGCGGGCCTTCATTACGATAACAAAAATTCTAGTATGTGAAGGACATTGTCAAGAGAATGAAAAGACAAGCCTGAAGACTGGGAGAAAATATTTGCAAAAGACACATTTGATAAAGAACTGTTATCCAAATGCAGAAAGAACTCTTAAAGACTAACAATAAGAAAAGAAACAACCTGGTTTAAATATGGGTCAAAGACCTTAAGAGACACCCTACCAAAGAAGATATACAGATGCCAAACAAACAAATGAAAAGATACTCCACATCCCAGGTCATCAGGAAACTGCCAATTAAAGCAACAATGAGATACTTCTGTACACCAGATGCGATAAAAGCCGAACACTGACATGCTTATTTTGTTCTTTCTGTCAATTGTTGCTATGAATACATAGATTTTTGTTCTCACAAACTCAAATTTTAGGCTCCTGTTTTTTGGCGTAGAATACACTCTTCACGATCTACAAGGTTATTTCTGAGTTGTAAAATTTATCTCCTCCCCATATTTGGTAATTCTTGTATTCCCCCATGTAATCTTTGCTGCCACAATCAGAAAGCATGAGAACGTTTTTTTCTTGCACTGGTAGGGAAAACTCAGCAGCAGATATTAAGTGTTCCAGGTCTGTCAAAAATAGACACACCTTTATGTATTTTCGAAATTATTGGTGCCTCTAAATTTAGAATTTTCATATCTTCTAATAAAGTGGCCCTTTTATATTTATAAAATGGCTCTTGTTACTTCCATTAATGCTTCTTGTTTTAAAATTTACTTGGTCTGATATTTTAAAAGCTACACCAGCTTTCTTTTCATTCGCATTTACAAGTACAAACATGCCATCCGTACAATTATATTCAGTATTTCTGTATTCTTATGTAAATTGTTTCTTTGGTAAACAGTATAAAGTTGTTGCTTATAGCTAAATTCAGAGAGGATTACATTTGCTTCTTCTGGCAGATGGGCTATGGGCTACGGGGCTCTAGCAATCCCAAATCATGCTAATCCAATCAGTAATTAAGAAGATTTAAAACTGGGTTTCAGTCTCTTTGGTGCCGGTCCCTTTCCAGTTTACTCTAACTCTCCAGTGTTTTTGTTTTTCTCATTGTTTACTGCCCAGCCTTCCTAGCTGTACTCAAGTGGTGGGTGGTCTGACACAGTCTAGTCTGCGATTGCTGAAAGTAGAATTAAGGGAATTTTTGTAGAAAAATATACAATGCGTGATATAAATCACCATTCATCTCCCAGGAGAATCTTCAGCAAAATATGTATTTTCCCCTAATGCTTTAATGAGAAAGAATTCACAAACGTTTTATGGTAAAAACAGTTGCATCCTGCTTCATGGTCAGTTTAAGGCAAAAACAGAAGTTTCCAACAGGGACAAGTTTATGGATTAGAAGTGTATTTAGAGTACACATACTACACACAAACGAGCACGCGCCCACAAGATGCTAAATTTAAAGTGTCAGCATTAAACAAATGAGCAGCTGAAGTGCATTGAATAATAAAAATAAACATTGTAATCCTAAACCGAATTTAATATTGACCTTGAATTCACAAAAATCATGAGCTCTGAACCATAACGGACATATTTCCAGTAAGCAAAGCTCAACCCTTGGCTATAATAAACTCAAAAACACATTTTCCTCATTGCAAGGAGGAAAATGTATTGCGTGCTAAGGTGTATTACAAAGAGATCCTTCGTTTGCTTTTGTTTTGTGTTGTATTTGATAACATTTAGCTGAGTCAGTCTTCAAGTCAGAAAACTATTCTGAGTCCTCCCGCAGGGCACAATTTCTTCTCATCCATGTATCACCTCAAATCATGGTCCTTAACTTCCAACGTCCTTGTGAGCTAGGAACCACACATTTGAGACTAATTTTATCAACAACGTGCATTACAAAATCAAGTGCTTTCAAGACTATCATTTCATATTCTTGTTTATGTGGAGAATAAGGGATTACATGAACAACTGTGCATGAAAACATGTCTCGCACATAAAAATGTCATCCTCTGATGTGGAGGAAACGGTTTTAAGGTTGAGCGCCCCTCCTTAATAGGGACCCCCTATCTACTGTTCAGCTCTGTGACTTCTGAAGGGCAGAGCTCCCAACATCTCTTCTAAATGTTCGTAAGAGACAACCATTTTCAGTAAATCCATAAGCTATTGCTAAAAACATCCTTTGTTCCAATCTACCTGCCATAGCAGGATGGCCTTGGAAGTAAACATACTTCTTATACTTATGAGCAGTGGTGTGCTGGTAAACCAGCTCTCTGATGTGAGGCGTGTGCAGATTTGCAGGGTGTGAATACCCCCTCCTTGGCCAGTGTCCAGCCACCGCTGGAGTGCCACTCAGCGTGCAGCAGGAAAGAGATGCTTTGGCTCCTGCCATCCATTTCAATCAACTCCAGCATATTGCTGTCTCATGGGGAAGGAGGGATTCTCAGAGAATCACACAAACTGGTATTTCTGCCTCTGAAACAACCGTGCCACCACATTACTCCAAGCGGACTCACAAGACAACTTTATCCCTGCAGAAGACCATTCCACTCTTCAGCGAGCCTCCTCGGTGGTTCTGAAGTGGAAAACCAGGTCAAAACCACCACAGAAGTGTGACCCATTGCTCATTTGTAAAGAGCAAGCTTAAGTCAGGTTTCTGGGAGTTTGGAGGGCTAAATTAAGAGCCAAATTTTCTCATCGAGTCTAAAGTTAAACTCCACCACCAAGTGAAGACAAAGGAGTAGAAGCAGAAGGGCAGTCAGGTCAGAAGGGAAAACAAGGACAGAGATAAGTGCTGGCCCGGGGGACAACACCTGCAAGATTCAGTTTTATAGCCTCAAAACTAAACAGTGTGTACGTGTGGGGAAGGCTCAATGTATGTCTGGAATTCAGCAATTGTCACTAATATTTCTTTTATATCTGAAACAGGGTCCCACGGTTTTCTTCAATGTAATTTCGACGTGCTTCATAAAAAGAAATTTCATTGTAAGGAATTGAAGTTAACGATTAACTTAAAAATTGTCACTCTATTGAATCTTTAAAATAAATACCTCATTATTTGATTTTTTAGGTGCTCAAAATTATATCATTGTGTTGGAAATCAATAAGCAAGATCCAACATGTTAAAAGTGTTCTGTGAAAGAAAAAAATTCATTAGATAAACATGAATGTAAGTGCCTGGCAAGGATTACAGCAGTCAATATTTAATTATAAGCCTTCTTCTAAACCCTTAAGTGAAACACCTAATTAGGAAAATGCTAATGTGAAGGTATACCCTTTCCCCCAGCAAGGGCCATATCTAATTGCTGCTTCTCCATTTTTTCTAGTAAGACAATGCTTGCCCATTATCTGCCTTACTAGTATGAATAAAATATTTGATTTGCTATTAAATATATATGAAATAATTTATAAGAACAACATATATAATAAAAGAGAAGACAGTTGATAAAACTAATGTTTCATTTTAAAGAAGTCATGGCTTTGAGATAAAAGTCATTTTTTTATCTGCACTTCAAAATGGACAAAACGAAGCCTTAGATGTTGTCCCCAGTATTACTAGAAGTATTATTCTAGGAAATATAGTTTTAGATTGCTTATTAACATAATTTTTATTTTTCAGATTTATTTTTGGAAAGGGTAAAATTTCTTAGAGTCTGTTTGTTCCAGGGAAAATACTACCAAATACCATAGAAATGGATTTTTATCCTCCTTAACTTCTTCAACAGTTCATTAAAAAACACTTGGTTATAGATCTTTGTGCATGACATAGATTGACTACCTGGATATGAATGTCACATTTTCCACCCACTAGCCATGGGCAAGTAAATAATTTCTGTTCCTTTCTGAGCCTCAATTTCTTCATCTATAAAGTGGAAATAAAATTCCTACCTTGTATGTTTGTTTTGGGGATTCATGATAATGTCTATAAAACATGCATGCAGCATTTGATACCTAGTAGACATGGAAATACCAGCTGTTGTTTCCAATGCTAAAAATGTTGGCTTTGCAGAATAACACATATTTGAGGAATGCTCACATCTATCAACAGGCTCATAAATATGTTAAAACTAGTGGGTAAAACAGAAGTCTCACTGAGGTAGACTTTTTCTTGAGAATATATCACCTGCTTCTTTAAAATATGTTTTATATATAAAATTAAAGTTCCTTAGGATTTATCTTTATGCATTAATTTAGCAATGAAATTACTGGATTTTAAGGGGAAGGGGCTCACTTTCTTCCATGGAGATGCTTAATTCAACTAGATTTTAATGAATCTTGGATGCACATGAATGGCTTCTAAGATTTCACAGATGAATGGTAGAAATTTGAATTAAATGTTTCATTTGAAAAAAAAGTCCCCATTTTAACCTTCTAGTCATCTAGTGACGCTCTCTGAAATTTAATTTTTAGCATTAAAAACTTAATGTAATTTGTGATCCTCCAAGTTGGAGTTTGTCTTCATCTTTATTACTGGCATTACAATAAATCTGAGATGACAATGATCCTAAGAAGAATATACTTGTCTATGTGCATATGAAAAGAACATTTTATTTAGTTCTTTATTTTACTTAATTCATTTAGCCTTAATAATCTGTTTATTAAATAAAAGTAAGGAAATGCTTGGCTTGACTGTTTTTCTTGTCATTGCCAAAGACCATTCACTTCTTTTCCAAGTTCACAATTGGATATTTACTCATTTCAAAAGCTTTATTTAATTTCTGTGCTTTATGAAACATGGGGGTCTTTGTTGACTATTTCTACCTCTCAAGAATAAAAGGCCATTTAAAATTTTTTTCAATACATATTTAAAGAATAATATTTATTCATTTATTTAGTGAATAGTACAAAGTATTTTGAGTCATGTCCTATTTAATATGTATATGTAAAATACCTAGTATTCCTAGGACCAAAGAACATTCAGATAGTTTTTTGTAATAAAGCAAAATGTTTGCCTACAGATTGTAAAATTATATTCAAGAAGTGTGTGGTTCAGCTGTTGTTGAATTAAACAAATATACACACTACTCTGATGAAAGGAAAAGTATTCTCATGTGAAGTATTTTTAAATGTATTTCAACTGATTTTTTTCCCTAGTGTTTTCATGTCCCTTTGTCCCCTCTCATACTGCATAATCCAAATCTTTTTTGCTTATTGCTTCAGAAAACAAATGCAGCAGGGTTCCCCCTCTTTAATGTGTGTGTGTGTGTGTGTATTAAAGCCTGAACTTACAAGATTGGTATGGACATTTAACCTAATAAAAGATTTAGGGAAAAACACATACATCAGGGAGGTTCTTCCTAACAGATTCCCTAGAATGGGAAGATTCTGTGGGTCAGATCTTCTGTCTCAAAGAAGGGAAGCTTAGGGAGAGTAGGAAATGAGGACGTGGACTTGAGTGGCCAATACACGGCAAAATAGGCTATCAGAGACACTGTACCCTAGAGAAGGCACAAAGACAGGAGGTAGATTTGAAATCTAGCCAGCCCTCTGCTTGATTTGCACCACAGTGCAGTAATGGGCCCAGTGGAGGAAGGACCGTCTTTTCTCATTCCCATGAACTGGTGGGTCCTTAAATCAGGCATTCAGCACCAGGAGTTCCTAGACGTGTTCTCGAGGATCTAGGTAGGGTAAGGGATCAGAGGGGACCTGTGCCCTGATCCTTCAGGAGAGCTGGCGTGAGGATCCTCGAGAAAAGAAAGGCTATGTGGTGTGGACTGTCATTTTCCTGGAAGTCCTATAATGGAGAATGCTGGTATGAGAGCAATAGGCTGACCCCTGGGGCTGTCATGAGTACCACAGAAATAAGGGACAGAGCCCAAACTTGAAGAGGCTTGGTGGGTATGTGCATGGGACATGGATTATACAGAAGGATAAAATGAGACTGTGGACATTTCAGTGGATTCAGCAAGAACAGAGGTCATCAACAAACAAGTGGGGTCCTTCCCTGCCACTGAATATCCTGGTCCCATATTAGCACACCCCTCCCCCCCAGCTCAAGCCTAAGATAAAGATGAGAGAAATCCCAGACAATGGAGTTTTAGTTTCTACCACTTTGGCAGAGCCTCAAATGGAAATTAAATTTGAAATATGGGAAAATAGCCTCAGGGGGCATAAGATCAGTGTCCTCACTGTGACATGCTTCCTTTCTATGGGATTTAGAAGAGATTAATACATTATGATCATCTCTTTCATCCCAAGCAAAGGACTGTTCCCAAAGAGGACAGATGGGCAACAAGAGAAGAAAGCATATTGGGTTTGCAAATTTCCTATCAAAAGTATCTGTGTTTGCAAGTTATGCTTTATGAGACAAATTGCCATCAAGGGTTGTGAATGAATTATGAGAGTCATGGTGGACATAGCCTTTGGATTAAAACTTCAAAAAACAACAACAAAAAAACAATAGTATGAGAAAACCCTCCTACTGAGCAGTCCACTCTTGGCTACAGGTTGTACCCCCCAGCTCCCAAAGGTATTGTGAACAGAGCATGCCTGCATGTCTAGATCATTTGAGCAACAGAAAGAATCTCATCTTTAACCAGAGGTGCTCCAAATGTTGCTTTGGGAGAGTAAAAAGACAGTATAATCACTTGGCTGGTCTCTTCTCTCTTGGTGTCCTGAAATATTTTTCCCCTTGTGGTCTAAAAGTATCAAAGTTAAGTCTGTCTCAGTGCTTCTCAAACTATTGTGCAGTGTCAGGCCATTTAAAAAATTTTTTCCAGTTCTTTGTGGATAAATATTGTCAAAGCATAATAAAAATCAATTAGCTAGAAAATGAAATGGGAAAAAAAAAGATGCACCAAATACAAATGTTTTGTTATCAGCCAATAGCCATAAAGTTACTCTGTCAATTGCTATACAAGTTTCTAAATGCTTATTCTCACTCCCTGTGCTTATCTTGTCATGGATTGGGAACAGGTAACTGGCGGGACACATATAGAGAAACGCTAGTGTAGCACAGAGAAGAAACACCTCTAATTTTAGAAGACCTTTCAACACCCAGCAACAACAAAAGAGAACACTGTATCTTGCAGAGGCTATAATGTGCTGTTTCGTTGTAATATGTAATGCTGTACATATTCTCCATCAACTGCCTGTGGAAAGTCGGCATAGTTATATTCCCAGTCCTTAATCTTTCTCCCAAGTTCCACTCACGAATGTCCAGCTCTCTGCCTGACACCTTCTTCAGTTGTCTTCCTAAGATTTCAACTCAGTGTGCATCCCAAAATGAATTCCTCATCTACCTGATGAGCCCACTTCTGCGTTCCCACTTTGTTAATGGCATTCTGCTGGCAGCCATGTAAAATGATCTTCATTTCTCCTTCTTGCTTCCTTCAGCTGCACCAAGGTGTTGCCATTCTAGTGATATTGGTCATCCCAGTATCTTTATTTTTAACATTTGCATCCCAGCCCCTCGTACCACTCAAGGGGTTTATTGCCAGAGCCTTCTACCATTTCTGGGTTTACACTCTCCTGTGCATTAGCTTAATCCTTCTAAAGCTCAGTCCAGTTTATGCCACTTCTCTGTCTAAAAACATTTAGTAGCCTCTCCAGTGTTTACTAAACAGAGTCTGGTGTCCAAGCCTCTCCCCGGGTTTTCTCCTCATGGCTTTTCACAAACGCTGTGCTCCTAACAAATTGAACTCCTTATGTGACATATAGTTTTGTGCCTCCATGATGTGCTCACACAGTTTTAGTCTCTTGAAATGTCCTTCCAAATCCCAAGTCTCTATGTGCCCCAACTTGACCCATTCTTTAGGACTCAAATTCCCTTCCCATTATCTACGGGCACCTTCTCCCCTCACTATGGGCTCATGGGCTCTGAGTGCTCATCTTATTTTTCTTACTCTTTGAGGATAAGATTCATTTCTACTTGTTGCTCCAATCATTCAGAAGGTTGAGCTCTGTATGGGTCTTAAATGGAAGAGATATTTTATACATACACGTTAACGACTATGTTTTGAAAATCATGTTAATCTTTACTGAAGATCATAGTAATAAACTGTATTTTATATAAAGAATGCTGACGGTGGGTGACAAATAAATAGATACTGAATGATAATTATGAGCCAATAGTAATTAGCTACTTATTGAGTGCTATGTCTCAGACACCAATGGGAGATGTTTGCATATATTATCACTTTTAATGCTTACAGTATCTCTTTGACTCAGTATTATTACTAACGCCCACTTTGGGGATGAAAAGGCAAGGCTTAAAGACAAGTAAGATGAATACTTAACTATTATTCTATTCTTAGTATTCTCAGAAAAATTATCAAGTGATATTTGATCAAAGTCAGTCAGACCTCAAACCCATGCTCTAAAAACGATCCTAATTTAAACTAACTAGTACAATTTCAGGACTATCAAGATTTTATATCCACATTATAGGATTGTTTTTATGTACCTGGCACCTATCAAGTGCTATACGTATTAGCTACTACATTAGAAAAAAATATCGAAAGGTGTCCTTTAAATATACAGCAGAACATATAATTATTAGCTTAAATATAATTTTTGAGATTTTTAAATATAACAAAGTAAAGAAGATAATTTAAAGCATAAAATGCTTTATTATCTTATGATTGCATAAGACAGTAAAAATATAAAATTGTTTTCTTGGGTTGAAGCAAATGCTACACAATTAAGCATATATGTGCACAACTAACTCAAGTTATTAATATTTTTAATAAAGGCAATGGTCATAAGAGTGTAATAGAAGTAATAGTCATATGATAATAGTCTACCGAGCTCACTGTTCATCCCTGTGGAAATGCAAAGTCCCAGCAGAAAACATTACTAACTTTGGGGAAACTCTAAGACAACGAAACAGAAAGACCCAAGACAGCAATTATTCTTAAGGAAAGACATTTAAATTGCCTCTAGGTTTTTAGGCAATTACCCATGAAAGTGAATAAAATTGTTTTTTATTTTACATTTATTGTTATATTTTAAAATTTTATATTTATTGTTTTATTCATTGCCTATGTTGTCTTCAGTGGCACAGGGCAAAGAGTTTATAGTCCAAATAAGACTTAATATGTGAACATGAACCACAATGCCGGCCAGGTGGGCTGGAAACAATTCGTGATGTTACGATTATTCTGCAGGGTCTGTAAAAATTAAAAATTCAAAGTCTGATCCCAGGGTGGCAAACACATTCCTTCTAGGTACTATACCACAATCAGTGGTCATACTAATGAAGGTAACCTTTATCTTCTGTCAGTTGTGATGAAAGATTCAAGTACTCTTGAACTGTCAATGAATTCTTTTTTCCTGTCACTCTTTCCTGCACCTGGAATGCATCCTTTCAGGAAACATGCTCTCAAATTTCATTTCTGCGCCAGGAAGCAGATGGTAATCATGGCTAACATTTTTATTTATTTATTTATTTATTTATTTTTAAAAGATTTTATTTATTTATTTGTCAGAGAGAGAGAGAGCATATGAGCACAGGCAGACAGAGTGGCAGGCAGAGGCAGAGGGAGAAGCAGGCTCCCTGCTGAGCAAGGAGCCCGATGTGGGACTCGATCCCAGGACGCTGGGATCATGACCTGAGCTGAAGGCAGCTGCTTAACCAACTGAGCCACCCAGGCGTCCCATGGCTAACATTTTTAAAGCATGTCTCCATGCATTAGTCACTTAAGATATTATTGCAATTAATTTTGGGAACATCCGTATGAGGCAAGTACTATTATCAGCTGTATATTACCAAGGAGGAGATCCTACAGTTTGGAGCACAGAGTAACCGGCCTAGAGTTACACAGCTGGCAAATTGTTGGAGATTGGAATCCCAGTCTTCCGACTCCTGGGTGCGTGGGCATCACTCCCACCCTGGGCTGCTTCAAGAATGGATGAACTGAGAGATAAGCCCCTGCATCTGTGTTATTGCCAGCCAGGTTAACAAGCCCTGCTGGCAATTACTGCAATACTTCCCACACTAACATGACTCTGACAACGGGACTCAATCACTCAAAAAAGAAAAAAAAAAGCAATAATAATTACACGTCAGCAGCGATGACTTACAAAAGATAGAAATTCTTTCTATGTGAAGTTCACAATCTACCAATATTCATATACAGCTGTTATCTATATAGCTACCTCCCTTACCTACTGTTAGCAATTCTTACATGTCCAGAACAAACAGAATAAGACCTTTCACAAGGTGGTTATTGTGTAGTTCAGAAGTGGAAAAAGGCAGTGTGGTGTGTGGGAGAGACTGAATGAGTGTGAATGAGGTGCAAGGTGTAAAGGAAAGGCAGAAGGGCATGGGGAAGCGAGGGTGAAGACAAAAAGTGTGGGGTCACGTTTCTGGGAGTGCAAGAAGGTGAGGAGAGGAAGAAAACTCAGTATCCTCTACCTCTGCTTCAGATGTGACAGCCAGTGTGCCTCATGGAATGCAAAGAGCAAGCCTTTCTTCTGGGGGCCGTTCATTTATCGAATCCATGGTTCAGAGATCAAAATTCCTGCTGCTAGACAGCAGTGTAGTAAAAAAAAAAAAAGAAAAGAAAAGAAAAGAAGAAAAAAGACCCAGAATCGAAAGTTTGCATACCTGCCCACTCCAATTAATTTCACTATTTTTAGTTTTAATAGAACAGTACAGAATCAAAATATATAACACATGGGTTTTCTTCAAAGAAATATATACTGCGAATGAGGATTTTGCTTTGTGAGTGTGTGTCATGGTCTTGCCATTAGATTCATGTTTCCCAAAGGTTTATTTCCAGTTGTTTCCAAGTCTCCATACTCTCTCTACCTACTGCTTTTTTCTTCCTACTCCTGGATTAACCACCTCCATAGAATCACGTCCCTGGGGTTTAGAAAACCAAATACTCTATTTAATATTAATCAAGCAGGCTAGTAATTCCTGGCAGCTATCTCTAAAATGGCAGGTGAAGCTATATTAGTACGACGTAAATCCATCATCGAATGATGTCTGTTTGTGCAATGTTATAGCCAACGCAGAAATCCAGGAGGCAAAAAATATCCTTTTAAGGAGCAATAGGTCTATATGTAATGAAGGAACAAGCAGCGTTTAACACTTTCTTCCTTTCTCCTCATCCTTTGTAACCTTTATAAATGAAAAAGGAATGAGGCATGAAAGGAGGGGGATATGAGGATTTGTGTATCTACAAAAGAAAAATGGTGCACTCAGGGCTGTCTGATGTCCCAGGAGAGTGTGAACACACATAATCGGAAAGATTCTTGAATGCACATATCTACGCATATCATTTCTCATAGCAGTTATCTAAAATTCAATGCCTGTATTTGCAGCACTTACTAATGCCGAAGTCACTTCTGTATATAGTGCCAAATACAGTGGCATTCAAAATGTGCCTATTCAAAACTTTTGGACGATAGAAACAGACTAAGATGCTTGGGAATTGAAACCAGGGCCAGTTCTCTTCCCGGCCACGCGGAATGTCCGGGTGCCGGTTTGTGTAAAGCACTAAGCCTAGAGCCTAAAGTCAGGGTGTTGAACTGTGCTCAGGAAACATTAACTGTGCAAGTGCTCAGGGCCAGTAGCCAATAACAAAGGCCTAATTCCTCAGGATAGGTATTCTATCCACTTACCCAAATGCAATTGATTTTCCTTCGAGAAAAATCAATTGATTAATGCACTTCCTACTATGCTGTTTTAAATAAAAAGAAACAACCTAATGTCATTTGTTTACCTTTGCCCTGAGATGAATGTCGTGCAGTATTATGAAAATGCATTTATTTAAATTGTGAAAGGGTTAGAATCCATTTTAATGCATAAGTTCTCCAGGCCCTTTGGGGGGGGGGCGGGGAGAGGGGAGGAGGTGGTGGGGAAGAGCTTAGGTGCCAGCAGGACTATCCTTCCTTAGATAGAATATAATGTAGAATTTTCCATCTGTCAATGGGCCCCTCTGGTCCGCCTTTGACCATTTCACCATTCTTTTGCAGGATTCAGAAGGCTGAACGTTTTCGTACCCACTTAAGGTTAGCTGTATGTTCTGCTCATTAAAAAAATAAAATTCACCTTAATTCTAAACTGCATGTTTTTAGATGAATGTTTTCATCACTGCTGTGAATGGTGAGAGGGTCGTGGTGTGTGTGTGTGTGTGTGTGTGTGTGTGTGTGTGTGTGTGTGTTGAGGACCGGGTTCCCCAGTCCCCAGGGAAATGTTCCCATGAAGTCAGTCAGCGTTTCTGTAGTGCCTCAGCGCACTAGGACAGTAACTCAGAAGCTCTAGGGTGTATGATCACAAGTGTCCTGAGCCTTACAAATCCCACGTGTGTCAGACGACGGTGTACATATGTAAGTTAATGAGATGTCACACAAAGAAAACCCATCCCATTTGGGATAAGGGTTGTGGCTGATCTTTGAAAAGTAGGGAAGCACCGTGTGTCTCACCGCGTCTGAAAATCGTAGCTGCCAACGAGTGTGTGCGGTGAGGCTGCACATCGAGCACATTCTGCAGGAGAGAAAGGGGCCGGAGGCCTCCTCTCCAAGTCCCTAAGGAAAGCAGGGTATCAAACGATCTAAACGAACGCTTCAGTTAGAAGAGAAACCAAATTCCGTCCTTTCCTTCAAGCCCTGCTTGGCCTCCCTCTCTGCTGAGAAGCAGGAGAGGATTATCTTTGACAAAGTTGAGCAAAAGCACGTCGCCCTGTGTTTCCGGAGGGCGCAGGGAGCCGAGCGATAAGGACTCGGGGGAAGTGCAAGGGGGGTGCCCCGTAACTTAGTGGAAGTTACTCAAATAGCGCGGTTTTCTCCCCCGCGCGGGGCGAGGTGGCTGTGCCGGGAGGGGCGGGGGGCGTCCCAACCCAGACCCGCAGGGACCCCGCTGCTACTCACGCTTCGCCGCCGCCCTCCGAGTCGCTGTCCGAGGCCCACTCCTCGCCGATGTCCGGCAGGGTGAAGAACAGAGTCTTGGGGCCGGGCCCGGGGGGCATCCAGGCGCCCGGCTCTCGCTCGCCGGGGCCAGGCTGGCGCGCGTTCCGCGGACTCGCGGCGGCGCTGGCGTTGGACGGCAGCGCCGCGCAGACCCCGCCTGCGCCCGCGGACGGCCGCGCCGAGGCCACCGGGTGCGCGGGGAGACCCGCCGCGCCGCAGCCGCTGCTGCCGGGGGCCGGGGGCAGGGGCTGAGCTCTGGGGGCGCCCGGGCTGCTGGGCAGCGAGAGGGGGGTTCCTGCCGCTTCCGCCGCGCGGCTCGCGCCCGAGACCCTGGGGTGAGAGGCGGTGAGCGCGGGCTGGAGCGGGGCGGGCGGCCCCCTGGAGGCGGAGGGGGAGTCGGGCGCCCGCGCGGGGAAGGGGAAGGGGGTCAGGGTCGCGGCCATGCTAGGCGAGGCGCCCGCGCTGGAGCCCGCCCGCCGTGCGCTGGCCCCGGCTCCACAGGGGCTGGAGGCGGCGGCCGGCTAGGGGACCGCCGAGGGCGCCGTCGGGGTCTTGAAGATTTTGGCAAACAGAGACCCCAGGTCCAACACAGCGACCTTCATGTCCCAGCCTTGGAGATGCTGTCCCCGCTGCTGCCTGGACCTCCAGACCACAGGAAGCCGGGCTGCCGGGCTCCATCCACCGCCGCCCTCAGGGATCGGGCCCGGGCTGTCCGGGGCTGGGGCGCGCGTCCTGCTGTCCCCGTCCCACGCCGAGCCTGGGGGGCCTCTGGCGCTCTCTCCCGGCCGAGGAGCCTCCCCCGGCGCTCAGCTCGGCTCGGCTTTCGACTGACCTTCCCCGACAGCCTGGTCGGCCCGCGGAGTGTTGAGACTGCAGGCGGCGGCGGCCACCCTCTGTGGGGAGCAGCCCCTTCTTTGCCCAGTGCGTCGAGACCCCCGAGGGCCAAAGGTCTGGGAGCCCACGGAAGCGACGTGCCGCAGCCGCTCAGGGCCACCGCGGGCTGGAGGGTGATCTGGGCCTCCGCCCGCCAGAGATACCCCAGCGGGCCCCCGGGACCGCGCAGGCGGTTGCTAAGCTAAACAAAAACCCTGCTGAGCTCATTGCTAATTGGGCCCCAGACTGCTGCCTGGGGCGGCGTCCACCAGGCTCACACTCGCGCCCTTCCTTGATTCGTGCCTTAAAGGAACACAGCAATTTCTCCATCACCCTGAGAAAGACCAACCTGGCTCCAAAAGACCCTGTCAAAAGATTTGGCAAGACCAAATGCGCCAGGGTCAGGAGGATGGCCAGAAATCTGATAGGAGGGAAGGTCCGTACAAACATGTATTCAGGTGAGTGGACTTAAAACAGCAGTGCCCACTCCTGCCCCTTCAGGGCCAAGTTCAAAGTGTGTCACTGAAGATGGCCTAGGGGAGTAACAGCAAGGTGCTCACCCAAGAACTCAGAAAGAAGATCGGGGCTCTGATAGTAAAACCCATATACAATGCATGTGTTCAAAACACCTATTGGAGTGAACCAAGAGATTTTTATAACTGAAATGTTTGCGAACTCAAACTAAAATCAGACTGACTGGATTCAAACTCAAAGGCAGACATGAAAGTTGAGAGTTCTTTATTAAGTTGGGAGAGGTTGGTGGGGTTACATTATATGTTTAAATAAAAATTAAAAAAAAAGAAAAAGAAAACCAGTTTAAAAAATAAAAAAAAGGGGTTCTTTATTAAGTGGACTAAATTGCTTTTTCTAAATCTGAAGAAATGTGTGAAAGATAAAGTTATGGGTGTAAATATATCTGCAGGGGTGTGGGGTCAATTTTGAGCAAGATTTAAAAATAAGATATTGACAGGGTTTGTCCATTGATTAAGTTTAGTAGAGAGTTTCTGTTTTGATCTCAGGAGGTTTATTTTCTGAGTTGAGGTGAGGAAAGGAGATGAATAAGGCTGGCAGTGAATAAATTAACTGACAGTCACTACTATATACATTAGTCTTTCGCAAGTTATCAAACTGGATTCTGAGCCATGGGACATTTCTATAATAATGCCAAGCTTTTCATCGGCTTGAAGACAGCCAACCTATCATGAGCCCTTTTCTGCATCCAACTACCATGATCAAACAGGCACGGGGCACTTTTCTACTTCACGATTGTGTTAAGCATGAAGATGTAAAAAAGGAGACCCACAATGTGGAATAATCAGCTTAGTATCACAAGCTAAGTGTCAGGTGAGTGCCCCAGAAAACAAGACAGGCACCGTAGTCAGCATTAGTTTGAGGAAGGAAGACCACATGTGTGCTTAAGAGAAGTAAGAGACAAGGCAGAGAAGGGTCAGATTATAAAAGGCCTTGGGGGGGTGCCTGGGTGGCTCAGTGGGTTAAAGCCTCTGCTTTCGGCTCGGGTCATGATCTCAGGGTCCTGGGACCGAGCCCCGCATCGCATCGGGCTCTCTGCTCAGTGGGGAGCCTGCTTCTCCCTCTCTCTCTGCCTACTTGTGATCTCTCTCTCTGTGTCAAATAAACAAAATCTTTAAAAAAAAAAGGCCTTGGATGTTGAGAAAGGGAAGAGCATGCAGTTGCAGCGTATAAAAAAGCACCAGCACACAGTGAAGAATCAAAATGAGGGAAGGAGGGGGAGAAAGTAACTAGAAACTAGAGGCCAAGATCTCAGGGTCAAATCAGACAAGTGGCACCAACTCTGTCATCATGCAAGGAAACCAGAAGCAGCATGGTTTGGGACCATCAACATTCTCCTGTTCTCATTGTTTCTCTTTTGTAGCAACTTGCCAGGTGGCCTCAGCAGTGTATCAGGAGCATTAGAACATTGAGCTGTTTCTGTTTTCATACAGTACTCATTCAAGATTGTAAGCCTGTTTCCTAAAGGTTTTCTGTTTGTTTATTTCATAAGGATCTTGATTCGGGTTCTATTTCATAAGGATCTTGATTCGGGTTCATAGAACAATTAAATCCTCGAGGTAAGTAGAGGTCATTTCCAGAGTATGCACTTTCAGTATCTAAGCTATTAATTATCTGATTGAGTCTGAACATATGCACTATAACTTGAAGGACAGACAGCAAAGGAGAACCGCTACTGAGTGAAGCCTGGTTCAAGTCACCCAGTTCCTGGGGAGCAGTACATGTTTGCTGCCGCATCTCAGAGTTCCTGATTTTTCAGACTTGAAAATCTGATCAGCCCAAGACCTTCAGAGCTGACCGGCCTCTTAGGATGGAGCTCCACTAACCTGACTCAAAAAATACTGGTGTATAAGCCCAAATTCAAATGTGTTAACTAATAATTACACAATCGCAGAGCTGTCTTCTGCTCTTTTCCTATGAGAATTCCCATTAAGACCAAATTCAGTTGGAAGAGTGTTAAGTGAGCACAGAATCAAATCAAGGGGAGTAAGTCATATGTGTGTGTATATATATATATATACATATATATATATGACATACATATATGTCATATATATGTTTTTAATAAAGGCCAACACCCTCCTCCCTCTTAGAAGAGCTACCCTTTTTAGATATTTCTATGCTTACGTTACTAGCCACTTCCTTTCTATGCACGTTTTTCTTGAAGTATATAGGTACTGTTAATAAGACTACAGAAAATCTCCTATTCTTTCAAGCCACCCAGCTTGAAAGTATTCTACCTCTAAGTTGTGTCTACAGGTATTCTATCTGTCTTGCCAGAATCATGTCCCCCAGAAAGATATGCTGAAGTCCTAACTCTCAGTTTGTGTGAAAGTGACCTTATTGGGAAATAGGATTGTGTTAAGATGTAATCGAATTAAGGCAGGTTCATTAGGATGGGTCCTATTTCAATAGAGCTGCCATGCGCTTAAGAAGAGTGAAACCTGGGGGACGCCTGGGTGGCTCAGTTGGTTAAGCGGCTGCCTTCGGCTCAGGTCATGATCCCAGTGTCCTGGGATCGAGTCCCACATCGGGCTCCTTGCTCGGCAGGGAGCCTGCTTCTCCCTCTGCCTCTGCCTGTACTCGCTCTCTCTCTCTAACAAATAAATAAATAAATAATTCTTTAAAAAAAAAAAAAAGAAGAAGAGTGAAACCTGGGGGTGCCTGGGTGGCTCAGTGGGTTAAGCGTCTGCCTTTGGCTTGGGTCATGGTCCCAGGGTCCTGGGATTGAGCCCCATATTGGGCTCTCTGCTTGGCAGGGAGCCTGCTTCCTCCTCTCTCCCTGCCTACTTGTGATCTCTGTCTACCAAATAAATAGATAAAATCTTAAAAAAAAAAAAAAGAAGAAGAAGAAGTAGAGAGAAACCTGAAGACAAACACAGAGGGAGAACACCGGGTATTGATAGAGGCAGAGTCTAGAATGAGGCGTCTGCAAGCTGAGGACTGTGAGGGATTGACAGCCATCACCAGAAGCTAGAAAGAGGCAAGGAAGTTTCTTCCCTATAGGTCTCAGAAAGGGCATGGCTCTACCAGCACCCAATACCGACTTATGGTTTCCAGAACAATGACAGAATCGATTTCTGCTGTTTCAAGTCGCCCAGGCTGTGGCACTTTGTTATGGCAACCCTAGGAAACGAATGCGCTATTTGGGTATTAATTCCTTATCGGGGTACTTCGCGATCACAGTGTCTGGCTGGTATGTTTACAAAGATCTTCAGCGGGGCATTTGCTCTATAAAGCTGGTTACAAATTAAATCTTCATTGTCTCAAATCTATACAGAGAATGGCAGGAATCACAGAAAGGATGGGGAGTGGGGGAAGAGAGGGAGCAGTATCACTGTCAGTGGATAAAACATTCCCACCACCCAGCCTCATGAGGAGGGCAGAGCAAAAGAAGGATTGATCCTTTTGTTTGAAGGTCCTTTCAAAATGGCCTGTAATTGCAAACATGGTAAACAATTCTTAGCAAGATGCTAGGTCTTTTACCCCCATTGTTCATCCATCAGCAGTCTTTTAGACAGATGTTAGATGCTACAAGGCTTCTCTGTTAATTACCATTCTCAAAACATGAGCACCAGGTGCTGTACCACAAAGATCTAGCTCAGGTGTAGTCGTGAAAGTGAATGCAGTAACCATCGCTTCTAACTGTGGCAGTATTACTTTTTAAAAAGACTTTACGTCCAAGCAGTATTTTATGTGCCAAAATTCTTCTGGTTAGATCGGCTAATTAACAATTAGAGGCATTGGTTTTCCGACGTGTATAATGATGCCTGGCTGCACCAGTGAAAAAATACTAGGAAGTCATGACCATGTTGCTATGAAGAAATGTTATGTTTTGGAAACCTGAAAGTTAAAACAAATAACCCGAGTAATTAATCTGTTTAAGAATTTAAACTGCCTGACTTAGCACGACACCAAGGCCAGAACCTGCAAGGAAAAAGACTATCAGATTTGATTATAAAAATATTAAAGCTTCTTGGGGGCACTTGGGTGGGTCAGTCAGTTGAGTTTTGGACTTTGGTATTGGCTCAGGTCATAATCTCAGGGTGGTGAGGCTGAGCCCCTCTTCTGGCTCAGGCTCCAAGCACTCACTGGGGAGCACTGGTTTCCCTCCTCCCTTCCTTTACCCCTTGCTCCCTCTCACATGAATAAATAAATCTTTAAAAAAAATGTAAAGCTTCAGGGTGCCTGGGTGGCTCAGTGGGTTAAAGCCTCTGCCTTCGGCTCAGGTCATGATCCCAGGGTCCTGGGATTGAGTCCCGCATCGGGCTCTCTGCTCGGCAAGGAGCCTGCTTCCCCCTCTCTCTCTGCCTGCCTCTCTGCCTACTTGTGATCTCTGTCTTTCAAATAAATAAATAAAATCTTAAAAAAAATTAAAGCTTCTTAATAGTAAAAGATATTTGTTGATTCAACAAATACTTACAAACAACCATAATAGAATATGCTAGACTCTGGAGTGAGCCTCCCTAGGTTCTTATCGTCTCTGCCATGGGTCAACACTCATGCCTCTTACTGTCCCTTAGTTTCCTCAACTATAATCCAGGGATGAAAATCATTCGTATCTGAAATAATGGTACTTTCTGAGAGTTATATTAATTAAGACATGCTTGGCAACTGAAACAGAGCCTAGCACAGGGTAAGCTCTCCGATGCCATTTTATTATATGTGATTTTATTATATTAGTTTTTATCATATTTCTCAGGGCACAGTGAATAACCTGAGGGAAGATCTGGAAGGAAATTGTAGTAGCTCCATTCACTTCCAAGGTTATAAACTTTTGTACTATTTGAATATTCTCGGTAAGTTCCTATTTTTTTTAAAGATATCATTTATTTATTTGACAGAGATCACAAGTAGGCAGACAGGCAGGCAGAGAGAGAGGGAGAAGCAGGCTCCCTGCTGAGCAGAGAGCCCGATGCGGGACTCAATCCCAGGACCCCGAGATCATGACCTGAAGCCAAAGGCAGGGGTTTAACCCACTGAGCCACCCAGGTGTCCCTCGGTAAGTTCCTATTAACTTGTTTTCGATGACACATGCAATAAAAGAAAAGGAAAGAAATCAAAACCTCAAAAGCTTCAGGAAAAATTGTCTTTGTATTTGATTGAGGCTTCTGGATTCTACTAAAGGAAAAAATATTAAAGGACAACTTTAAACTGATCGAATAGAAGCTTTAGGTCACAGAGATGATGACAAGCTCATGACCACATCTCCTGGGCACAGGAGAAGACACAGCACAGACAGAGCAGAGAGCAGACAGATGGACGAAGCTATGAAGGTGCTTTCATCAGCCGTGGCTCAAGCACTCACAGTGCAAAAAGCCCACAGTAAACTTGTTCTGAGAACAGTGCCCTAAATTGCCAACAGTGTCAGAGACGCCAAAACTTTTTTTTTAAATCGTTTTCTTTCTTGTTCACACATTGTCAGAGTGTTATGGCTTATTTCTTGGTGGTCCCAAGACGGCACCCTCAGCACCAACCATCTTTCCCTCAAATAACTACATGCAGGGCAAAAAGAAGGTATAGCCCACTCTTTCATTCTCCCTCTCATTAAGGAACAAGATACTTTCCAGAAGCTTCCCAAGCTGACCAACTGAGTCTCATTGGCTAGAACTAGATGAAAGGTCCATCCCTCAACTAATCATCAGCAAAGAAGAAATAAGGGTTATCCTGCCTTATAATCATAGCATATCCTGTAGTACTCAATAAGGGGTCAAACCCAAGAAGGGGGTCATTGAACCTCTGATCTGTGGTTGTCCTGTCAGTAGTGCTGGGGATGCCCTGGACTTGTGACTAGTGTCTAACGTAGAGGAGTGAGGAAAATAGTCTTGCAGGATTGAGCCCTTAAACTATGGGATCTGGCCCTCTCTCCCAGTAGATGGTGTTGGAACTGAGTTAAATTGTAGGACACCCAGCTGGTGTTGGAGAATTGCCTGGTAGTGGAGAAACACTACCACCACCATCACACATCAATATTAGGTTTTAGAAACTTCGGAGGGGGGGGTACTCCTTTAACTCAATAGCAAAACAAAAAAACAAACAACGAACTCCCACACCCTACGCACACATGCAAAATAACTCAATTTAAGAACGGGCTAAGGAAAAAAAAATGGGCTAAGTACTTGAAAAAAATATATAATATTGCCAATTGTATATTAATCGGCAAAGTATATGTGAGATATTTCACTCAGCCACATCTTAGAGAGATAGGGGATTCCCTTGTGTTTTGGTGTTGTTTGATAGCATCCACAAGTGTAATTTTCTCCAAGTGCAGCCAAGTTGAGAAGTGATACCTGGGCTCGGAAAACAGCCTTTGCCCCACAAAGGCCCAGTGACCTTTTCTGCTACCTTTCTGCCCAGAAGAATGCATTCTGGTGTAATAGAAACTCCAGCTTCCAACCCCTAGGCCATCCCTTAAGTACCTCCTTCCCCTTGACAGACTCTGCTCTTGTGTTCAGAAATCGCCAGCCTTTCCTACCGAGAGTGTGTGTGTGTGTGTGTGTGTGTGTGTGTGTGGTGGGGGGAGGCGGTCTGCCTGCTCCCCCTCCTCTGGGCCAGGTTTGGTGTTGGGAGCACACGCCCTTTAAGGCCAGAAAATGTCAGATGAGCCACCAGAGAGAGGTTACATCAGAAGCTGCAGAATCGGTGAGCAGCCGAGCTGGGAAGTGGGAAGTGTTAACAGGGAAGTCTAGAGGGACCCTCTGTTTCTTACCACTGCTTAGGTAACAGGGTTTCTCTGAGGAAGGACGATCTCACTTGACCCAGTGTTTATCCCAGTCAAGATTGCTTTACACCAAAACAACCTGAGCAGAAGAAGAGCTTTCCAAATCCCCTTGCACTGAGGGGTTATCTTTAGTCAACAAGCAGAGCAGAGCAAAGGCTTTAACCCAAGAGCCCCCTCCAGAGTCACACGGCTGACTCCAAGCCCCTTCTTGCCAGGACTGGCACAGATTCTTGCACCGGCAACGGTGGGTCTTAAGGTTACATCCTCTGCAGACCCTTGGCAGGCACGCACACTGTTTAAGAAATCCAGCTCTTCCTATCCACGAGTGCTGGCACAGGATAAAAGCCGACTAACTCACCCCAAGGAGGAGGTGTGCTGAGAAAGGCTGTGAGTTTCAAGGTAGGTCAGGTTAGGCCAAGGATTAGGTCTCCTGACCAGAGAAGCTGATGCCTGACCTAACCCTTGAAATGGCATGTTTTTGCCAAGAAAAGGATGTAGGAACAGCCTGTGAAAGCAGAACCACGTTTCATACCAATGGAAACATGAAAGAGCCAGGCGGGCGGGGGAAACCACCAAGCAGTTCCGGGTAGCTCAAGAGTTCTAGTTTGTGACTCTTTACTGTATTGAAAGTGAAGCAAGAGAAGAAAGGGCAAGATCTCCCTTTCTCTCTCTCTCTCTCTCTCTCTCTCACTCACACACACACACACACACACACACACACACACACTACAGAACTTCAAATGTGGACTAAGGTTTTCAGGGAGGACTAGAACTCCTTGGACCATTGCTAACGGAATTCCAGTATCTTCTTGGAATAGTTACTGCAGAGCTGGGGGAGGTTAGAGGAAATTCTGGAGCATCCCGATTCCCTGATTCTCTATCTTTTGTGGTCTCCCCCAGAAACATAATAAAATCTCTGGATGGTAGGGGCAACTGGGTGGCTCAGTGGGTTAAGCCTCTGCCTTCAGCTCGGGTCATGGTCTCAGAGTCCTGGGATCGAGCCCCACATCGGGCTCTCTGCTCAGCAGGGAGCATGCTTCCCCCCACTCTCTGCCTGCCTCTCTGCCTACTTGTGATCTCTCTCTCTGTCAAATAAATAATTAAAAAACCTTTAAAAAAATCTCTGGATGGTAAACATATGTTTTCACACAAAATTGAATGTGTCTGTTTCCTTTCTATGTCCACGGCTGCAAACTTTAGTCCAACATTTATGGTTAGATTTGTAAAAGTGTGTGATGTCAAACATGCATCAGCAGGATGTCAACAGGTCAGATGATAAGAAGGGTTCTATGATGAAATTGGTCTTAGGGAATGGCTCAATCATAAGATGTTAAATGCCTGTCTTTAAAGCAGGACATCTTAGAGCTTTGTGATACCCTGATGATCACGGTGTCTGCCTGAGAGGAGGACATGGCATATACCGCTTCCCACACTTACTTGGCAGCAGCCTTTTATGGGATGTTATCTTGGAAGACCAGTGAGGAACACCAGTCAGTGCCTTAGATACAGACAATAATAGTGGAGACAAGTTTGAAAGCCTGGGTGGAGATAGAGTGAGGGAAAGCTTTGAATTCATCTTATTTAGATGCCAGTCCATCACCCAAAGAATCAGTGCTGGGAGTGGCTGAGCACAGCCGTGCCTCACCTGTGAGCTGGGCTCCAAGGGAAGATCCTGCATCTGTGAAGAAGTGACAAGAACATCCCATGAAAGAAAGAGCCAGCCACCCAGCATGATGCTGCCAAGGCCCAGAGGCCAGATCATATCCATAATGGGCAAGTGTAGCCATCTCTCCTTGATGTCGCTTCATTCCTCTGTGTTCTGAACTCCTGAGATTCTAGGGATGCTCAGCTAGCCAGTGGGAGAGCAGGTAGAGTGAGGAGAGAGACAAGAAGCCAACACCATCAACCCATTCAATGGGGTCTCCCAGCAGGAGGAAGCAGACCCCAGCTGGGAAATTAGAGAAGCCTAACTGGGCAAGAGTTTGTTATTACTACTGGACCAGAGGTTGATGATAATGAGCTTGGACATCCCTTTGTACTATCTCAGAATGTCTGAAGAGCTCTAGGACAAGCCCAAGGTTTCATCCAGGTGGTAGAATTTTCTTAAAAAGAGCTTGAGAGGAAGAAAGACTAATCCAGTTTCCTGTTTGTACTTTACTGAGTACAGTGTTTTCACTAGGCCAGTTCTACAGGTCTCAGATGGTGGACATGAACCACGGGGCCTGTCCAGCTCCCCTCTTCAGGAAACAGCATTCTATCTACCTGTTTCTGGTGGGTGCTGCCAACCACAGGACTCCACTGCCATGGCATGTCCATGGCATGGACATCCACCCCAAATTGGGCCAATTGGTGGACTCTCCTGAGGTTGTAGAAATTGGGATTGTGGGCATGAATTGGGAGTCTAAGCCATCCCGGGCACCCCCCCCCCCCCCGCCCTTCTAGGAGGACAAACCAAGGAACATTAACTAACGTAGAGAGAGGAGTAGGGATGAGATGTAGTGGTGTTTGAGCCCCTGTTCTGGTTCTCTTTGACAGCTGGTTATAGCCCTGCCCTTTTCCTGTTTGGTTGTAGACCACAAAATTTTTTCCTTTTTGCCTAAACAATGTTGAGTTTCTGGCACTTGCAACCATGTGCTTGCTAAGATGAAACAGTATCACTTTAAGGAACCAAAAAGATACCTGCATTAAAAGCTACTGAGAAAAACAAAGAGCAGCCCCTGAGATCTAGAAGCCAGCCCAGCACTCACTCACAGCTGGGCCATGTTGTCCTCTTACAGGACAGAAACATCCTCACACAATATCAACCTCAGACAAGGCGATGCTGACACCAGAAAATGAGACAAAGCATGACCACTTCCTAACTTTGCATAAGCACAGACAAAAATAAGGTCACCATGTCACCTGCAAAATATCATAAACACTTCTTGGCTAAGCGGCTGCTACTTCTTTACCAAGTACAACTTTATCCTGGTTCTAGTCTCTTCTCTCTACAGACAAGCTTTATTGAGATAAAGGTGCCCCCTCTCTATCAGCCTCACAAAATTTCCCCCTCTTTAACAGCAGGAAATTTACAAGGATACTCTGCTTTCATAAGCCCTCCTCCAGATCACCCAAGGAAAGCCCAAACCTTTCACACACCTTCTTACTGAGACCCCCCCCCCCCATCTACCTGCTGTGTATCCTCCTTTATTCTGATGAGTAATCAACCCAACTTGTTCTTGACCGGGAGACACTGACACTCTTAAAGCATCTTTGAGTGTTCGTTTGTTTTTAATGTTGGCTTCCTATGAAGTCATTTGTCTTCCAGAATGTCTAGAAGAGACTTTATTAAAAAAAATAAAAACGGTTGGAAGCTTGCAGAAGTACTTAAAGGAACCAGCTGAGCTATAGATATTTTAATTTTTAAATACCTTGGAAGGTGTCGTGGATGCTGTAGTGAACGGCTAAGATCTCACCTTCGGGACCCAGGGACCTATACCTCCAGTTGCCGGGAGAGTTCACTCCTCGTGCTTCCCACCTGAGCTCCTCCTTTGGAACTGCGTTTGGGCAGAGCTTTTTGCTCAAGGGCATGCTCCCTCCCTAGGACTGCCTACATCCAATATTGATTGGCTGAGATGAGGGTAGAGTGGTTCAGCCCCCTTTTTGGCATGAAACCTGCAGGGTCATTCCCCCTGGGGTCTGTTAGGACCTCCGCTGCAACCTGCAACTGCATCACAATTCAACATTCTCCCTTTTCCCAATCCAGTTGATTTCACTCCCTCATAAATCAGAGCATACCCCCAAACCTGCTGCACGTACCTCCCCATCTCAGGGTCTATTTCCTGGGGAACCGACTCAAGATAAAATGGAGCTAAGATTTCAAAACTGGCTATCCAGCCATTTTTCACACAGACCCAGAAAATTTCCATCACTGAAAAGTCCCATGACTCCTGCCCAATGTATGCAAGGTGGCTTGTTGAGCAGGTGGGGGGAAAGCCCCATGACAGCACCAGTTTCTCCCTTGCATAGGTAGATGGAGCAAGGCTGAGGAGTTGCAAGACCCAAAAATGGCTAATATATCACCTAGTGTAACTAGCAACTACTGACCAATTGATTGGCCTTTTTTTTTGTTGTTGTTGTTACCTTAATATGGATTTCCACATTTGTAGGGAAAAAAAATAAGTGCTTTAAGTCTCCTTCTGTGGTGCGGGAGTATGCCTGGCTGGTTGGGCTGTCCAGTTAGAAGTTACATCCTCTATTCAACTAGTTGTCACATAAATCTAAGTCATAGTCACAGCAAGGAACATTATTATAATTTCTGGTTTTGCCAACGGAAACCCATAAAGTTACAATTTCAAAACACCTGAATCCTTACATCTAAAATCCTTTGCCACGCTCTCTGCAACATGGCTGCCTCCTCTGCGGCATGCCTGTGCCCATCCAACACCAAGATTATGGTTCCCTCCCTTCCATCTTACTGTTCATTCTGCCACCTGCCTCCTCAGTCAACAAAATCCTACCCACTTTGAAAGGTCTGATCCTCTTCCATGGAGCCTTTTGTTCAGGTCCATCTCTGATAGTCCCTTCCTACCCTAACTCTTCTTGCCTCATTTTCCACAACTTGGCTTATATCCTATCATGTCCCATCATGCTTCACACATGGCGAGGCCCATGTAGCTGCCCCATGAATACTATTTTTCTAACAGCTTTATTAATATATAATTCATATACCATAAAATTCACCTGTTTTGAGAATATGATTCAATGATTCTTAGTGAAAACTTACAGGGTTGTACAATCATTACCACATTCTAGTTTTAGAACATTTTCATCACCCCCAAAATCTCTTGCACCACCTGTAGTTACTCCCTATTCCCATCCCTAGGTGCAGACAACCAATAGTCTGCTTTCTGCCTCTACAGATTGCAAGAAATATTTTTTAAGCTCTTCCTATGGAACATTCTTTACATTTTCCAATGCCCACCATCACTCACTATTGAGTTCCCTTTGCAAATAACCTAAAGTAGACATTTGAATAATTAGACCTTATTAAATAAAATGGCATTGAAAACCCCCCTCCTCGCTAACAAATCGATAGCATTTACTTTTTATTACAATCACAAAGGTGTCGTTTTTTTGGTAAAATCTAAATTCCTAAATTTATCATTAACTCAATGTTGACTCAGCTGGAATTTGTTTTGAAAGTGAAAAACAGGAAGAAGATGGAGTGAACAGATAATATGATGGCACCTTGAGAGCAGCCAAATAAGTCCCTTCACTCTTGGAAATTAAATAGGTCAGACAAACATCCTTTTCTGCACTTCCCTTGTTTGGAACCCCAGGGACGAGGACTCCCCCTGAGAACAATTATAAAGGACAGCTTACAGAAGTTCAGGATGTTTCTTCCTGTGTAGGTCAAACACTAGTAAAGGCTCACACCTCTTATTAGCTTGACTTGGATTCAGTTAAATGGGCCATCTCTTGTGCATCTCCTCGTCTACTCAGCAACTTCAAAAAAATTACATTTGAACTCAATTTAAATTGCGGCCATTTGAGCAACTATCTTATAGGCAAGTAAGTAAGAGAATGAAAGCCTTTTTGCAAACTGATGAAACATTAATTCATAATAAAAATTCACTTAGAAATATTTTAATGAAATTGAGACCATTGATACATAGATAACTTACAAAGCACATCAAGAAAAAGAGTCATCATGAATCTTATTTTGGCATCATAAAAGTTTAATTCAATTAATTTGTTTGTTTGTTTGTTTATAGTTTATGATGCCAAAATAGAACAGGATTATTTCACAAGCACTAAATACATTTTAACAAAAAAAGCTATAAAACAAGTGTCTCGGGTGCAAGGCTGATGTATAATGGGAAAGTGAAAATGAGTCCCCCTCACACATTCACATTTGTGAGACTATAGACTCTTTCAGAACCAGCAATACAGCAAATATTACTTCTTGCAGGATTCTGTGAGCTTAGCTCTGAGAATACTGAACAATTTCAATCAAAGTTCCAAAATGCGACACCTCAAATATTCCCTAAATTTAGCAAAGAGGTGCTTCTAATATAGAAATTAACTCAGCTTTCTCATTTCAACCCTCTCATATTTAAATACCAGAACCATAAAGGTTTTAAAAAGCTCTACTTGTCTATTTCCATAATTAGATTCTTTTCATTGTAAGACAAAAATAAAATTTAAAATAATAGTCTTTCTAGAGAAGGACTAACATGTACACAGCATATTTTATGACATGATAATATATTTCATGTGAATGTACTATACCATGGTCATCCTTAATTATATGGGATTATTTAAGATTTTGTTTATCATCATAATTTTCAAGATCAGGACTCAAAGAATCCCAGTGGGACAAAATGATTTGACCAGGGCCATCTTCTGAGTCTGTGACTAAGAGAAAAGAATATTTTATTTCCACAAAGCCAATCTACTAATTAATGTTCAGGAAGCAAGCCTTTCTGTAATCCTTTTTTTTTTTTTTAATAATACTTCTAAGTAAGAGAATTGTTTCTTCTAACACCTATGTCAGAAACCCAAATATCAGGAAAATATAAGTAAGTATTTATTAAAATATTTATTTTACTAAGTGATCAAAATGAACTGCAAATGTTTTCTGACCATGAATCTGTATATTAAAATGGGATTTAACACTTAACAAAATCAATAGTGAGACAGGCACCACTAAAATAAAAGCTTTCCAATTGAAAAAATTCTATATACTTAAGCTTTTAAAATTTGGGCTATGTATTTTATTTATTTATTTTTTTAAAATTATTTATTTATTTATTTGACAGAGAGAGATCACAAGTAGGCAGAGAGGCAAGCAGAGAGAGAGGAAGGTAAGCAGGCTCCCTGCTGAGCAGAGAGCCCGATGCAGGGCTCAATCCCAGGACCCTGAGATCATGACCTGAGCAGAAGGCAGAGGCTTTAACCCACTGAGCCACCCAGGTGCCCCTGGGCTATGTATTTTAAATTTACTCTTTTACAGTTGAAATAGCATTGTATCCACTAAAACCATTATCTCTTATTCTACTATGAGTGCATCCAAAAAAACTCCAAATATAATGATCAGAAACCTTCTCATAATTATAAATTTTCTTTAAATGAGGAATGTTTTAAAACTTTCTTCAGTTGTCTTAGACCTCAGTAACCAACTGTGCATTCATTTGTAGAAGATATTCTTATATGTTTATTTTGGGTCCAATTAACTCAGCTGGTAATAAAATACTGGCAATAGAGAGAGAGAAGAGACAGAATCATGGGACAATTCTCTCTAAATATGAATAAACAGGTCGACATTATTTTAAAATAAAGCCTAAATTGACCGCAAAACTTTTTAAGTTGGGAAAGTTACTCCTCTGTCACCTTAGTCTCGAAATAAATTTAATGTATTGAATTTCTGGATCCAAGTGCTACTTGCAATTTATGATGAAAGGCGTTTACCCGTTCTTTCTGAACTGGCCAGTTCAAGATGCAGTGAGATTTAAACATCCCTCTTCGCAAACAGAGTGCGTGGTTCAGTTTATAATCTGGAATTTCCTCAAGAAAGATCAATATAATGGAATCCAGATTTTGTTCAATAGCTTGTTGAACTGCCTGGTGCACCTTGAATCTAGGAAAAAAATGATTAAAATATGTTATATAACAGCATACAGATTTTAATAGCCAAAAGCTCACACATGCTCCTTAAATTTGTTTTCATCTGTCCCTAAAAATCAGCTTGTTTTTTAAAGAAATTTATTTTTAAAATTCTTTGAGGTGTAAGTCACAATGTAAGTAATATTTAAAAGCTCTATCAAAAAAACAAGTACACACTTGAAAGTTCACAATGTTCACCTACCTTTTGCATAATGGATCTTTTAATAGATTCTGTGTTATAACAAAAATAGTTTTTCTGCTCCTTTTGATGCTATTAACAATTGATTCAAGTTCAAGGACACCTGCCTCAAAGTCCCTCTCTTCGAGACAAAATTTGAGAGTTCGATCTTTTTCTTCCATTGGAGAGAAGTGTTCCCAGACCCAATCCCGATCTTTATAGGCATGAATTATATAAGCTGCATATTCAAACTGCTCTGGCTGTCTGTCTATTTCTTTGAAACCAAGAATTCGATGCACTAAAACATTCCAATAAAAAGATATCCTCCAGCCTTCAAAATGGATGAGCAGTACAATAAAGATAAAAATCAATGAGACACTGGTATTTATTATGAAAAAGAGTTTAAAGGGGGCACTGTCTTTGCAGGGTGACACGTCAAAAAGCATCACAGGGAAACCATGATATTGAGGGGGAGTATTGCAGAGGTAATGGCTTGATAGCTCAGGGATGTTGGTATGAGTCTTGTTAATCCAATTAACAAACCAGGCGATACTTTCACAGGTACAATCAAATGGATTAAAGCTCATATCTAAATTGCTTAGGTTCCTAAAGACTGGCCCAAAGACATTCTTCTCAACTGATGTTATGAGATTCTTCTGAAGGTTCAATGACTTTAGAGATGCCTGATCATCAAAGACAGATGGTGGAAATATGTTTAAATTATTCAATCCTAAATCAATGCTCTTTAATTCAAGCAAGTCCTTGAATGCCTCTGCTGGGATCTCATCAAAGCCATTAGACTCTAAGTTAAGAATGTGGAGGTGAGAAAGACCCTTTAGAAAATGAACAGGACCGCCGGGGTTTGCATGTTTCCATAGCCTTGCCAAGTTGTTATGCTGCAAATCCAGAATTTCTAGTTTCTCAAGACTCCCCAACAGCTCAGCATTTATGTTGGCTATGTTGTTGTTGCTTAGATCCAGAATAGTCAAGTTCCGAAGAGGATGAAAAGGTGAAGGGGAGTTGTCCACATTTCTAAGGGCCACTCTTCGGAGCATCAGTCGTCGGAGGCTTGGAACCAAGGCAAAAGAGTTGCTAGTCAGTTGCAGGCATTTGTTGTAGGAAAGGTAGATTTCAACAATATTTTCTAGACCTCTCCATTCTTGGCCCGTGAGTTCTTGTCCGATTTCATTAAGGCCAAGGTCGAGTACCTGTAGGTGGCCCAACCAAGAAAAAGCACCACTCTCTATTTTTGAGATTTTGTTTTTGGTTAGATTGAGTGTGACTAAAGGAGACTGAGCGAGGGACAAAAATGTTCCATTGGTTAAAGTTCGCAAACTTGCGAAGGAGCTGGAGAGACTTAAGTGCTTTAACTTTATCAACCCCGTGAACATATTGCTTTTTATGCCTGGAAGGTTGTTGTCTCCCATGTTAAGATACTCCAAACGTTCTAGCCACTGAAAGGAAAAATCATCAATCTTGGGCTGTGACGCAAGGAAGATGCTTTGTTTAGCAAAAGAATGTCGCAAATCCAGGTATCTCACATTGAGAAGCCCATAAAAGGAACGAGAAAACAAATGCTCTATATTATTATACTCCAGGAAGAAATGTTCTAGATGTGGAAGCCAAGCCAGGGAATCGTTCTCAATCACATTTAAGTTGTTGTGGGAAAGATCAAGCAAGGTGAGATTCGTGTGCTTTAGTCCAAAGAAAGTCATATTGCTCGTTCTGTACAGCTGGCAGTTGCTCAGGGATAGATTCTGAATGCTTGTGTTTGACAGTTCCAAACAAAGCTTCTCTGTGAGGCTGGGGGTCAGTTGAGCATTGTTCAGAGAGAGGCCGAATAATTTTCCAATTGCATGAAAACACCCTGGAGAGAACTAAAGGTGGGGCGGGGGGAGGAAAGGAGGTTAATAACCAGAACTCAGAGGCATCTGCATGACTCTTGAAAAGCTTAAACAATTCTTTACTTAGTGCCTTTCCCGTTCACCGTCTTCTCTGCATTCCTTCCCTAGCCCTCCACCGCACAGCTCCCTACTCTGCTGGCGATAACCGCCTCCTGTCCAGCCCTTACCTTTGTGGGCCACTGCTTACCTTCCACCCAGCATGTTCCTAGTGCTTTCACTGGATCTCACTGAGTATAATTGTGAGTAATAAGCTATTTGTAAAGTCACCGCTGGGGCAGGTCCTGTTTCTGTCTTGTTCTCATGAACACATGATATGAACAGCCTGGATTGTATTATGAAACAGTGACGCGCATACATACCCTTCTGTGACTCTGAGTTCCAGCCTTGCTCTTTGTCTTTCCTCTCAGGTTTTTTCCTCCTGACTTTACTTCATGATAGTGTCTCCAGCTCCCTCCTGCCCTGTCCCCACTCCCTCACCAGAAGCCTTGGCTGCTATGGGATTCAGCACCAGCACAGAGAAGAGAAGGCAGGAGAGAAGGAATCCAGAGAGGGGAGTAGCCAGTGTTGGGTGGTGGTTCAACACCAGGAGAGCAAAGAGGCTCTAACACCTACCATTTGTGAGATGTTAGGGCTAATGGAAGAAAAGGCAAAAATGGGGAAGAAAGGGTACTGTACCATAAGAAAAGGGAATTGGACTATGAAGAAGGAAATTATTATATTAATTAGGATGAACTTACATGATAGCACTATTTTAAAGTAATCAACATTGAGTTTTTGAATAATTCTTAATGATATGGAGAATGTTCATGATATGATATTACTGTTAAACAGCAGGATACACTGTTGCACAGGGAGACGATACGGAAACGTTGTCATGAGCGTGGGCTCTGATCTAACACTGCCAGAAACTCAGTTACTTCACCAGATGATCACTGGTGAGACCTTGGGCAAGTTCCTCAACTCTTCCTCATCTCAATGAGTTAGTGAAGAAAAAATAAAAGTAAAAAAATAAATTATTAGATTTTAGAGAAGAACCAGTAGTGCAATGGTTTAAGCAAGAAAAGGCCTGGGACAGGGGTGCCTGGGTGGCTCAGTGGGTTAAAGCCTCTACCTTTGGCTCGGGTCATGATCTCAGGGTCCTGGGATTGAGCCCCGCTTCGGGCCCTCTGCTCAGCGGGGAGCCTGCTTCCCTCTCTCTCTCTGCCTGCCTCTCTGTGTACTTGTGATCTCTGTCTGTCAAGTAAATAAACAAAATCTTAAGAAAAAAAGAAAAGAAAAGGCCTGGGACAAACAAGACAGACACACAGATTAAGATTCACTATTCTAGATAATAAAAATCAATTTGATGTGACATATTTTCCATAAATATTATTTGCCTTTATTTTTGCACTAGCATCAATATATAAAAAGATTATTTCAATGAAAATAAAAATTTCTATGCACAAAAAGAGTAAGTTAGTTATGGGATTATGTATATATATATAGAGACACAGTGTATTTTGAATTTGTACTCTGAAATCCACCTGCTGTTGTTTTTTCTTATTACACTTGGAGAAAAGCTGGAGATAAAAATACCCAAATGTTAACATTGGCTGTCTCCGGACTATGGACTTTTAGATGATTTTTATCTCTCCCCTGCCTCATTATTTACACAGTTTATAAAACTTCTACAATAAATGTTCTAAATAAAAAAAATGCTGTTCAAAACTTAGTATGAGTATTGCATAAAATGTTCATTTGTTGTTTGCTTATATTTTATTATCTCAGACCCAATACACAGGCCATTTTTTATTCTGAAAATTAATAAGCTTTTAAAAATCTGACTTAGTTTACGGCTTCCAATATTCTTATTCTAAAGGAATAAAATACAGACATATCTATATGAAAGTAGTTAATGAATCGAATATCATGGATCAAAGAGAAGGTCAGTTAGTTATATTCCATTATAAGAGGATTTTTATAGTAATCTAATGCTAGTTATCATTTATGGAGCACTTACGTGCCAGGTACTGCTAAATTCTTTACCATACAGCCTATGAGGTAGTGTTATTATTATACCAGTTCTATAGCTGGGGAACTGGAGCATAAAGAACTTGAATAATTTGTCTGATTACACAATTATGAGGACAGAAAACCCAGATGCGGAGCTAGCTAACACAACTCTAAAGACCATCATGCTGTTTTAATTCTTTCAGAGATTTTGTGGGATAAATAGTATTGTTTCCACTTTACAAGTGAGGAAAGTAAGACCCAGAGGGGTTAAGTAGGTTCTCCAAGATCCAAGTACTGGTGTGTAATTGGAACAGGGGTTGTAACCCACTTCTGTTAGACAGCAGAGCCCCAGCTCCTAACTGTTACCAGAGTCTCTCTTCTTGTGACGATGACATCAATGACCCCAAGCAGGAAGTATGAAGGATTTCTAGGAGACGTGGCAAACATTATCACCCTTTTCTCTAGGGAATCTTTAAATTCTTATCCATGTGACACAGTTAGAGACTGTCCACACTTAAAGGTAGAACACAAAATAATTTTACCTTACTTCTTACCTCTTTAATTGGATTTGATGACAATTCTAATTTTTTTAAAGAAGAATTACCAAGGAAATCAAGTTCTTCAGGTCTCAGTACTTTAATTTTATTATTCGATAACAGAAGCTCTTGGAGATTTTCCAGTTGGAGCTGACTTCCTAATTTAGTAGATGACAAACCATTATGAGATAGATCTAATTTGATTAAATTCTGAGAAAGAAAGAAAGAAGATGGATGTAAGTTAGAGTTTGGCCTCCAAAAATAGTTCCTTTAAATGTACCTGAATCTTAGAAATAACTTAGAAGTAACAGCAAAAATGTCACCTATTATTCTATAGAAAACTGACAGTAGGAGTAATAAAAAATTTTTGTTCCTTCCATGTCGATGCAAGTGGTGGGTATTCATCCTTTCTGATGGCTGGGTAAAGCAGAGAAAGACAATTATCACATGGTTTCACTCATATGTGGACCATAAGGAATAGCACAGAGGACATTAGGGGAAGGAAGGGAAAACTGAAGGGGGAGAAATCAAAGGGAGAGATGAACCGTGAAAGACTACGGACTCTGGGAAACAAAGTGAGGGTTTCAGAGGAGAGGGAGGTGGGGGGATGGGGTAGCCTGGTTATGAGTATTAAGGAGGGCACATGTTCTAATGAGCATTGGGTATTATACACAAATAATGAGTCATTGAACACTACATCAAAAACTAATGATGTACTGTATGGTGACTAACATAACATTAAAAAAAAAGAAAGAAAGAAATCTCTGTTGTGATTGAAAATACCATTGTTGCAAAGGTTTCTTACTGCAAGAATCATTTAAAAAAGAATCATTTTGGGATGCCTGGGTGGCTCAGTTGGTTAAGCAGCTGCCTTCGGCTCAGGTCATGATCCCAGCGTCCTGGGATCGAGTCCCTCATCGGGCTCCTTGCTCGGCAGGGGGCCTGCTTCTCCCTCTGCCTCTGCCTGCCTCTCTGTCTGCCTGTGCTCGCTCCCGCTCTCTCTCTCTCTGACAAATAAATAAATAAAAAATCTTTAAAAAAAAGAATCATTTTATTTCTCTTACCAAAATAAGAGGACTTAAGCTCATTTATTCATGATATAAGGAGTATTCCTAATAATAATTTCTTTATGATGCAAGGAATATTCATGTGGCTTACCAAACACAGAGGGACATGCATCGGCCTTGAAACTCAACAGAAAAAAAAAGAAGAAAAAATTTCCTTCTTAAAGAAGTATGGAACTTTGCTATCCATGAAACTCTAAAAAGATTTTTATATTGAGAAAGATCGGTAGTTATTTAAGTTTTGTATCATGACTAGTACAGAATATTCATTTTTGTTTGTGTAGTGGGTGCTGTGGGACATTGTACCATCCTTGTGCTACATTTTAACACATAAGGTTCTACTCAGGGGAAGGTAATGAAAAGCTGATATATATTAGGACAGAATCTTATGTAACACATAATAAACAGGGTGAGAATTTTATTTATGTTTTAAAGATAAAAGAACATGTTGCCAAAGGTTACTTTAACCAGATTTTGAGGACTTTGTGTACATGACAATTCATCTACTTTAGCATCTAAGGAGGCACAAGAAAGACTTTTCAAGTCACTAGCCAGCAAGTCATTTTAAAAATGTTTCTAAGCATATTTAAGTCTGTACACTAATTTGGGGACATGAGGTCAAAGAATGCCAAATTTTTTCTAGGTCCATAAAATGAAGGAGGCAGAGTTTTTAAAATGGCGTTGGTTTAAGAAAAGTGCTTAATAATTGTCTCAGATTGAGAGACAATAACATACATTTTCCTAGATGCAAAATTCAAGTCAGGTACTAAAAAAAAAAAAAAAAGATGGTGGCCATTGGTAAAGCAATATTGTAAACAGATTTTTAAAATCAAGAGTACGTAATTTTTAATTGTTAACAATTTGCTTTATCATCCATCAATTTGTTAACTTCATTTAAGTCAGAATTTGGATATGATTTTTTTTTTTTTTTTACTTCAGGTACTTAATCAGCAGCATTGACAGTTTTATTTGCTGTGTTCCTCATGGTATATTCTGATTCTTCTCTGGTTATGACAGATCAGATTATTTTTTGATCTCTACCTCTTGTACCCAAGTTGAATTTTTAATGCGAGGAGGCAAGAGAGGCAAAATTCCTTAAAATTGAAACTGAAATTGATTTAAGATGCTATTTTGCCTTTTGAAGGCATTTTCAAACATAAACGGCCATACCTGCATGTGGGGTCCCCCCTTCCCACTTGAGTAAGATTGGTTTTCTTATTCTTCACCTTGATATCGAGATACAAAGTCTAAAGATTCCTAAGTGACTTGAACTTAACGTGAGATAACATGTTTTTAATTTCTTATAAGGAGATGAACCTTTCCATCTTACCTTCAGGCTTTGAAAGGGATTATTTTGAATTTCCTTGATGGCATTGGACATTAGATGGAGTTCAGTCAAGTTCATGCAGAAGACAAAAGTTTGGTCTGAAAGGTGAGATAGCTCATTGTGTTGGAGGTTCAAAATTTCCAGCAGGGGGAGTTTTTGGCACAATTCTGACTCCAGTTTTGAGACGGAGTTGTAGCCTCCATCCAAGACAGTAAGTTGGCTATATCTTGTAAAATTGGCAGCTGGTAATCTTCGGAGCTGATTATGGGTGAGATTCAACACTGTTATGTTTGCTGGGAGGTCATCAGGCACTTGAGTCAACTTCAGATGACTGCAGTCGGCCACTTCGTGTCTAACAACACATTTATGGGTAGAGGATGTACAGAGTACCCACAAGGGCAGCAGTCCCCAAAAGAAGTAGATATTAAAAGGTGGACTCTGGTTCATGTTTCTCCCCTCTAAAAGAAACGTAAACAAGTAAGAGACAACATTAGTAACATAGGCTTTCATAGGCATTGGTATATTCCTTGTAAAACAGATAACCAAAAGTGACTATGTATGATCTTTTTACTCACAACTTCTACGGAATACAAGGATGAATTATACAATCAATATGTCAAATGGAAATAATTCAAGTAGCACAGAAGTACAAAAATGGAGCACACAAACTCCCTCTTCACTTTTTTACCTTTACCCCAGTTTCAATGCAGTGCCTTTTAAAAAAATTTTAAAATTTAAATTCAGTTAATTAATATATAATGTGTTATTGGTTTCAGAGAAAGAGGTCATTGATGCATCAGTCTTATATAACACCCAGTGCTCATTACATCATGCGCCCTCCTTAATGTCCATCAGCCAGTTACTCCATTTTCCTCTCATCCCCTCCAGCAACCCTCAGTTTGTTTCCTGTGATGAAGAGTCTCTTAATATTTGTCTCCTTCTCTGATTTTGCCTTGTTTTATTTTTTCCTCTTTTCTCCTACGATCTTCTGTTTTGTTTTAAATTCCACATACAAGTGAGATCATATGAGAGTTGTCTTTCTCTGATTGACTTATTTCGCTAAGCGTAATACCAATACCCTCTAGTTCCAACCACATCGTTGCAACTCAATGCAGGGTCTTATTGAAAGAAGCACTCTATGTGATTTCATTTCTATAACACCAAGATCAATTAGCTTCTTAATCATACTCTTGGGTAAATGGCCGGTTTGGAGGGATATGTCTGACACCTTCTCTTGGGTTATCATCTTGGAATCCATTCTACCATGCTCCTGGGTTAATGTCACTATCATGGATTTCAGTACCTTCTTTCTTGAAGTATTTTTGTTTTGACCAAAGTATCTACTTGAGTAGCTCTTCTCCCTCTTTCCCCAAAATATTTATAGGAGGTTTTATCTTTCAACTTCTTGAATATCTGTTTTTGTTCTTTTTGTAAGGATCCATTTAGCCAGAGCGACTGCATCTCGGTTAAAAGCCATTTTGTTGTTTGTGCAGTGAAACTTAAACTGACCCTGCCACCCCCCTAGAAAAACTTACTTAGAAGCAAGTCTGGGAAACCAGTAAAATATGGTTGGCCAGTTCTTGGTAACAGAGCCCAGAATACAAGGACGAGTCAGGCCAGGTGGAGACATCCAATCAGTAAAAAGCACACATACTATCTCCCTAACCACCAAAGAATGCAAACCCCACCTTTTGGGCACCAAACTTGGGCGCCAATTCTGACCAGAATGATTGGCTAGTTCAGACAGCTACTATAGGGTAAATTGTAATTCAATTGGCCACCTGTATGTGGCCTAAAATGACTATGCAATGTTACAATCTCATTGGCCACCTATGTGTGGCCAGGATTTTGCTCTATAAAAGTTAGTCTGTAAGATGGGGAGGGGTCGCTCTCTTTGGAGGCAGCCCTGACCCGTCAGTCGATTCTTGAGCCTGTAAGATTGGAAATGGTCGCTCTCTTCAGAGGCGGCTCTGGCCGGTCAGTCTGCCTTCTAATGCTTGGCATAGAATAAAGCTTTGCATAACTTTAACTTTGTTTCAGTCTCATTCCCCTGGCTGATCAGTCCGACTTCTAATGCTTGGCATAAAATAAAGCTTTAAATAACTTTCACCTTGTCTCAGTCTCTTTCCTTTGATAACGGACCTAACACTTTTGTCATATGATTTTGATGTGTAGGCTATTTGAGGCTCGAAATACTTTTTTTTAAATTAAGGTGTTTTTTTGTTTGTTTGTTTTTGTTTTTTGACAGAGATCACAAGTAGGCAGAGAGGCAGGCAGAGACAGAGGGAGGGGGAAGCAGACTTCCTGCTGAGCAGAGAGCCCAATGCGGGGCTCCATCCCAGGACCCTGAGATCATGACCTGAGCCGAAGGCAGAGGCTTTAACCCACTGAGCCACCCAGGTGCCCCTAGATTTCTTTTTCTATTACTACTTGGATCATTTCCATTCTTTCTTTTCCTGTGTTCTCTCCTTTGGGACCACTTTTAGGTAAACATTGGCCTTCGTGCGATCTTATTTGCATTTAAAGTTCCCTTTTGGGGTCACCTGGGTGACTCAGTCAGTTATGCCTCCAGCGCTTAGTTTCAGCTCAGGTCATGATCTCAGGGTCTGGGATCCAAACCTGAGTCAGTCCCTGCTGGGCGGGGAGTTTGCTTAGGAATTCTCACTCTGCCCCTCCCCTCCTTGCTCTTGTACTCTTGCTCTCAATTTCTCTCTAAAATAAATAAATCTTTAAAAACATAAAATTTCCTTTCATATTCCACCTTTTAATCTTTTTATTCTATATTTCTAGATAAAAGCTCAGCTTTTTGTATCAGGATTCGTATTATATGTACTCTTTAAATTTTAGTAATTGTATTCTAAATACACACAGAACAGTCCACAAATCATGAATGCACAGCTTGTTGAGTTTTCCTCAAGAGCATGTCAGTGCATTCACCACTCAGCAGGAAATGGAGCATGATGAGCCCCCAAGAAGCCTTCCTCACGCTCCTGACCAGCCACCACCTCTTCGTTTCCCAGAGGAGGACTTCATCATGTCACACACAACAAGGTTAGGTGACTTGCTTTTGTATTCCATGTTAGTGGAATTCTGCGCTATGTATCATTGTGTGGCTTTTTAAAATTCCACATTAGTTTTGTGAGATGGATGCACATCTTGTCCTATAGCAGCATTTGCTCATTTCCATTCATACAGAATAAGGTTCTACCATTAGCGTATTTCAAGCATTTCTAATGAACAGTCCTGCACAACAGCACGACTCACAGAGTTTTACAGGGAACACTCTTCTGTTATCATTTCTCTGCCCATCTATCCTATCCATCCTCTATCCACCCGCTCACCAAGCTGTACTGCAACATCAGTACCTTTCCCTCTAAAAGAGTGTGCATTGCTACCTTCAGTTCAGTATTCAAGAATTTCCTTTCGATATAAAATTTGCATACAAGGAAATGCACAAATCTTTAGTGTGCATTCTCTGATTTGGACACGTGTATATGCACCTGTGTAACCCAAACCCTAAATAGTTCCCACATCCCCTTCCAGTTCATTCTAAACCCTGTTTTCCAGAGGCCATCATAGCTCTGACTTTTTTCTACTGTAGTGTTGCGTGATTTATAACCTCTTATTAACAGGATCATATTCAATCTCTTAAGTAAGGCTTCTTTCACTAAAGGGATATTCTTGAGGTTCGTCTATGTTGCATGTTTTGGGAGGGTTTTAAAAAAAATTAATAGTTTTTAACTAAATGGTAGTCATTGTATCAATATATTTTATCCATGTTGCTATTATTAGACACAAGGATTGTGTGAAGTTTTTCACTATTATGATTTAAGTTTCTACGAACATATTTGGACATGTTTTTATGGACATATATACTTGATTTCTTTGGGGTAATTACCCATGATTGAAATTGTTGGGCATTTGGTAAGGTAGAGTATAATTACTTTAATGAGCAACTGCCAGATCTTTTAGCAAAGTCTGTGCCATTTTATACTCCCACCAACATCGTTACCAAATTTGGTACTATTATTTTTCAGTCACTCTGGTGAGTGTGTAGTAATATCTCATTATGATTTTAATTTTCATTTCCTTGCTGACTAATGATATTTAACATTTTTTTATGTGCTTACCATCCATTTGTATATTTTCCCTTTTATATTTGAAGATTTCACTCATTTTTAAATTAGTTTTTTCTTATTTATTTTTGCTTTGTAGGAATTTTTAATATGCATAAGTCTCAGTCCATTGTCAGATTTATACTTGTGAGTGTTTTCTCCCATTTTATGGGCTACCTACTCATTTTCTTACTGAATGATGATATCTTCATAATTATGATCAAGTCTAATTTATCATTTTTTTATTATTACTGCTTTCTGTGTCCTAAGAAACTTTGCCTACTTCCAAACTATCCTTTTTTTTAAAAAGATGTGTGGATTTAGGTGTTAGGTTAAGACCTATGATGGCTCTTTAATAAAATGTTGTGTGTGATGTGAAGGAGGAGTCAAGGCTCATTTTTTTTCAGTTGTACACCCAGTTTGTCAGACTTTTTCCTTTATTTTCCCCACTGGCTTGCTTTGGTATCCTTCTTAAAAACCCAGTAAGTGGGTGGGAGGTTGGGTGAGCCTGGTGGTGGGTATTATGGAGGGCACGTATTGCGTGGAGCAAAGAAATAAAAAGATGGAAAACAGACACTCAGTGGGCCTTGCAATTTTAGAAAGGCCTTTCAGGATGCATAGAATTATATGTGTTTGTCCAAGTGAGAGATAATATTGCATCATGATGAAGACATCCAGTCTGGAGCCTGGATGGGAGTTAGGGCTAACCCCTGCTTAGTTTGGGCTCTCCATTTTGGTTTGTACACTTCCCAATATTTTCTCCCCCTGAATGTATACAGATAACACCTAACTGCAGACACACACCAACACACAATCCTATTGTGAAATTGGGAGGTAACTTCCTGAGCTACTACTGCTCCAGGCTGACTCGGATTTCCTCCAACTCGCCTACACTTGCCAGTGCTGTGGGAAATGATCCTTCCAATCTTTCTATACATCTCAATGCCTATCCACTTGACACTTTCCTCTACTTTCCTTTATGAGGTCAAAGAAAACCACTTTTGTACTCCCAGGAACACCTGAAGTGTTTTCTCCTTTTCAAGCACATTATCATAAAATGCTGGCTCCTGTCTCCTTTCCAGCCAACAAAACTGAGAAAAGGAGAGAAACCCTTTCAAGCTCACAGGGCTCTGTAACTTTAAGACAAGGATATGATTTTTTAAATTTTATTTATTTATTTGAGAGAGAAAGGGCACCCGAGCAGGGGATTGGGGAGGGAAGGCAGAGAGACAGAGGGAAAAGCAGACTCCCCACTGAGCGAGGAGTCCCAAACAGGGCTTGACCCCAGAACCTGACCTGGGATCAGGACTGGAGCCAAAGGTAGACGCTTAACCAACTGAGCCACCCAGGTACCCCTAAGATATGATGTTTTTAAAAAAAGGGCTATTGCAAAATGATCTCCATAAATTTCCTAATGTGCTCTTCCAGGTCCGGAAATCCACAAAGGAAAAAAAATTCATTATTGTACTAAGTATTTGATTATGTTAATTATAAATTCCTGGTATTACACGTACTCTGAGTTATGACACACTTCTCTCCACACCTCTATCATCTCTCTTTCCGTCTGTTCTCCTTGTTGATTCTGACTCGATTTCAAGCACCAGATCAAAGAAAGACCAAAGAATCCCAGCTCTAGCCAACAGAACAGACCCCCTCCCAGTAAGAATTTTAAAGATCTACCTTCATTTCCTCTGATAACAGCTGACCGTTCCTTTTTTCTATTAGTCCAAATCCAGTCGTTTCCACCAGGGAGGCGCAGCCTATTTGCTGCAATCTCGAAAGTGAAACTAAAAAGGGGGCGAAAAAAAGCAAGCTTCTTACAGTTCTTGGATTCTAAGAAGGGCAAGAGGAAAAAAGCACATATCACATATCAGCAAGAGAAATACTCAACTGCTTCTTAAAAATGTCTTGCTTTTCTGCTTTGGGTACAGTCCCTTGGGTTTTACTAAAAGGGTCACAGATTTAGCAACAGAGAAGTTGAAAAAAGTGGGAGCTCCCTTGGCATGGGCAGGGCTAGTACTCTAGAGGTTAGCAGATATCTGCAAGTGAATTCCTCTATTTTTTCGGAAGACTGATGTAGAACTGTCAGAACCTCGTATAGTGTGGTCAGAGTGAGAAAAAAACCTCAATCCCTAATCAAAGCTGAATACTTTCACTTCCTTTATCTTCTTAGCAGCCCAGGAAGATAAGTAATGCAGACATTAACCTTTTGATCCAAGTAGACACCTAGTTCACAGTAGAGGAACTGCTCATGGGTGCAAAGCCAAAAGCCAGTCCTAACTCGAGCTGCTCGTTTCCATAGTCAGAGCCTGTCAGAGCAAACATGAGCCTAGAGAAGTCATTTTCGCCAGTTAGTTCTCAATAAACTTTCCTGACTAGTTAAAGGAATGTGCTTGTCAGGGAAAGGACACATTTCTCGTTATTGACATAATAAGATACGTTACTAACTATATTGCTACATAGCAAAATGGAACACTTAGAAGGAACTGTAGAGACCACCTAATTTAACTCCCTTGTTTGAGAAATGAGGAAACAGCACGGCGAGGTGCTGAGGGATTTGCCAAAGGTATACTGAAGTTACCATAATGCTTCGTTATTCAAAGAAGTTTAGAAATAAAACAGCTTGGGCACCTGGGTGGCTCAGTGGGTTAAAGCCTCTGCCTTCAGCTCAGGTCATGATCCCAGGGTCCTGGGATCGAGCCCTGCTTCAGGCTCTCTGCTCAGCAGGGGAGCCTGCTTCCCCTTCTCTCTCTGCCTGCCTCTCTGCTTACTTGTGATCTCTGTCTGTCAAATAAATAAATAAAATCTTAACAACAACAAAAAAGAAATAAAACAGCTTGGATCAGTTAAAATAAGCCCCAAGCTTGGCTCGATTGAAGAATTGAGGACAAGAAAATAGGTCTATATCATGATGCAAAATGTCTTCCCCTTGGGCCTCAGTTGGAACCATCTTGTGGTCACTGGACTCATGGTTGTGCTTTTCTGATTTTTCACTTATCTTATCTATAATATAATACCATAAGCAAACAATTGCCCTGAGTAAACCATGGTCCCTCACATCTACCTATTGCAACATGCGGTAAAACATTAATAGTATTCAAAAAGTTTCTTCTCTGTGAGCTTCTTGAAGCCAACACGGTATGTTCTCTGTATTACAACTCTCCAGCCACTCTTCCATGGTAGGCTGGTTCTCTGGCCTCCAATGAACCAGGCTCCTCTTCAGTATTCAGACTTCTGCATGATCTGTTCCCACATTGACATTGGGCTTGGCCATGTGACTAGAGTTGGCCAATAGGACATCATTAAGCATGAAGTGAGCCAAGACTTGATAAGCATTTGTACATTGGCACTCACCCTCTTCCTTTTGGATCTCAGTTGCTATGTGGTAAGAAGCCCAACCTAATCATCTGCAAAGGCAACATGGAGAACTAAGAGTCTGGTCAACAACTCCACTGAACACCTAGGAGACAACCGGCCTCAACTTGCTGTCCAGTACGTAATGAGTAAGCCATATTGGGAGTAGATCTTCCAATCCCAGTTGAGTCACATGGAGAAGATGCCACACGGAGCAGGAATGAGTTGTCCCCAGGTCCTGCCAAAATTATGGAAGACTGAACAAATAAATGACTGTTGTTGTTTTAACCCCCCCAAATTTGAGTATTTATGTTATGTATCATTAGATAAATGAAACACATTCCCTCTATAATCTGACACACCCATCTCTTATGCTTTATGACTCCTTGAGCATATTACATTTTCCATGATGTTGATTGAACTAATGAATGGCTTTTTCCAAATACTTATTGATCATCTCATAATGCAACAGTTTACATCCAGATATTACTAGTCCTCAATTCTTGCTAGCTTCTGAATACGTCACAAGTCAGTTTCTCTCCCCTGTACATTCCTTGGTTATGCATTAACTTACTTAGCTATTATGGTGGTAGGTGCTATAGTGACAAAGCTCATTTTTTCCCCTTTTAAGAAAATTAAATCAAAGTTGGATATGTGCCCATAAATGTAAAATAACAAGTCCAGTATTTATTGGCATTTTGTAGTATGCTAGATCAGCAAATCTCAGAATATAAATGAAGCTGCATTATTCTCAGGGGAGCCAAGGTATATAGAATTCTAGAAGCCAAAGTCCTTTAAATTTACTAAATTTTTACTGATTTTACTAAAATCTATATATTTTATAGTTTCTTCCTTCAACTTGAGTGAGCACTTGTTAATGAAAATTGAGTAAGACAGTACATGCAAAGAGCCTGAAAGAATGGTTTGAAAAAACAGCAAATTTCATGGGGGTGCCTGGGTGGTTCAGTGGGTTAAAGCCTCTGCCTTTGGCTCAGGTCATGATCCCTGGGTCCTGGGATGGAGCCCCACATTGGGCTCTCTGCTCAGTGGGGAGCCTGCTTCCTCCTCTCTCTCTGCCTGCCTCTCTGCCTACTTGTGATCTCTGTCTGTCAAATAAATAAATAAAATCTAAAAAAAAAAAAAAAGAAAAAAGCAAATTTCAGAGTCTGGCAGTTATAAGCCAAAAGTAATCAGTAATTTATTATTTACAAATTTGTGGAACTAAAGACCTTCTGTCCTTCTCTGCCTGTTCCTAGTAATAATTCTTAATAAATTAGACATTGTTTTTAAGGACAATTACAGCCTTTTTAATGCTAGGCAAAGAATTTTTTGATGATTGAAGACAATGTATAATCACTAGGAAATCTATTCACTTTATCTTAAGATTTGTAAAGGAAGGCTTAATTATGGCTTTCATAATCATCAACATCTATAAAACTAGACTATTGAAGTCTATGTGAGACACTGTTTACAATTTTCCATATAAATTAATTTAGACATGAAGATTGCATCATTGTAATTTCTGACAATATATATAGAGAGCTGAAATTATGGGGAAAACAGACTGTGAAAAGACAGGCTAATATTAGACAAAATAATTATACTATTGCCTAATTCTACGATTCTACGAAGTCTAAACAGAGAACTAATTATTGAGGACTATTTAAACTTGGGTCAGCACTGAATAGCCAATTGGCAGGGAGCTGTTGGGTATTTAAGAGTCTATACCATGCACAGGTTTTATTTCTCATGGTTCTTAAGAATTTCTGCAATAAATTGGACTTATCAGTCTTCCCTGTGTCAACAGGAAGCCAAAGTAAGGCTATACCTTTTCATCAGTAAAACTTCTTATGTGTTTGGAATGTGATTTATGTACTATGGGTTTGTAATGTGATTAATGTACTATGGACCCAGATAAAGAGTTAAGTTTGCCTCGAGCACTAGATAACAGGCATTTTATTTTGTTTTTTTAAATTTTTATTTTTTTTAAAGATTTTATTTATTTATTTGTCAGAGAGAGAGCAGGAGTGAGCACAGGCAGACAGAGTGGTAGGCAGAGGTAGAGGGTGAAGCAGGCTCCCTGCTGAGCGAGGAGCCTGATGTGGGACTCCATCCCAGGACGCTGGGATCATGACCTGAGCTGAAGGCAGCTGCTTAACCAACTGAGTCACCCAGGTGTCCCCTAAACAGGCATTTTAAATTGTGCTCCCTTCATAGCCTCCTTTTGGAAAGGGCATGATCCTACTCCATACCATCTGAAATTCTAGCAGGCATTTTTTTCTCTTTTTTTGGTTTCTGAACTCTTTCTCTAGCATAAAGGTACAGTTCCTCTTACCAGTGTCATTTCCATTTCTGCTCATGGACTTCAGCTGTTTTAAATTAAGCTCATCCAGACAACAAATTCAGCAAGAACTTTGGCGAGGGAGGAAATCACACTATGTCCTTTTCACTACTCTAACACGTACTGAATAAAATTAAACTTGAACTTCCCTTATGAAAAAGGAAATCAGCATGTGACACATGGAGCTTCTGGTTTAACCTAAACTTAGTTATTTAGTAATTTTTCAAGGTATTTGAAAAATGGTGATAGCTTTCAGTCTCTTATAAATCTGTGGAGTCCTTTAGAATGAACGGGAGCTCACTCTCCTTTATCGACAGTCTCATGATATGGCTAAGGGCTCTTCAAACCCTCTGCCTTGAATTTAATATTTATGTATTAAGATAAAAAATAAAATCCTAGACCCAACTTCATTTTCATTCTACACTTTAAACATCTTAATTAAATTTGATAAGCTGCTGTCCCCTGGGCATCCAAGGAATGGTGTCATAAATGTCAGACAAAACCAATCACACTTAACACTTAAGAGATTTCAAAGTATCAAAAGCAACTAATAACTTACTATAATCAAATTGAACTGGTCATTGGTGAGAACTAATGCTCATGTAATTGATCCCCATTTTATAGTGCAAAATTTGAATCAACAGGGAAAATTAAAAAGAAAGCCCAGAGTTGGAAAGGCTGGGCAATTGTTTTTGACCACACTTCTTGATTTCCACCTAAGAGGAAGCTTAATCTGTTTCATGAGATGGTTTATAATAAGAATATGGGAACTGGTCCTTAAAAAGTCAGAAGTAAAAGTGGAAGAAAGGTGGGGCAAGGAAAAGTTTCCTATGGTAAAGATATGGAGCTAAGATACACAAACCTAACAAAGTTTAGAAAGCTCCAATACAGAGTTTACAGCCAATAAAATACTAGTCTTATTCTTTGCTTTATCTGGAAATAAGCCCATATAAGAGTCAAATGTACACTTTAACATCATCAAAAGAAATGCTAACATTTCTTTTTCTTTAAATTACCTGTATGTGTTGTTTGTTCAAATTGCTACTTGGTTTTCAATTGATTTACTGTAAGAATGTTTTTGGGGATATTATAGAAATTACCTTTCATCTAACTGTATTGCAATTTTTTTGCCTGATATGTTGTTTTATTTTTCAAAGTAGTTATTTTAACTACACCAAATCTCCTCAAGGGTGTGGTATCAGCAAAATGCCAAACTAGAAAGTTTCAATCCCTTATTTCATGAAAATACCAAAAAACAAGAAACTAACTTAATGTTACAGTGGCTGTGAAAAACAGCCAAAGATCTACAATAACCAAGTGAATTCCCTGTCAATAAAAATTTACCTTAAAAATGATAGGAAATTTCATGGAAATTTTACTCACCATTTCCCTACTCCCTCCTGGCTCAGCACAGTCTTCATCTAGAAGAGGCCAGCAGCCAAATTCTCAGCTGTAGATCAAACCTACTGGCAATGTTATACCCATTTTGGGGGCTTCCTAAAGGACTAGTTTTCCCATCTAACTCGAATCTCAGTCTAGGGGAAAAGAGGAGTCAGTGTTTGTGAAAGCTTCAGAAAGACTGTATATACAGAGGTACCTGAGGCAAAAGATGACATGTGGCGTCATATAATAGACCATGTGGGTCCCTCAGGAGAAGCTGGAATGAGACTCTTTGGGATATTAAGACATTCAAAAATAGCCATGTTTATGGAGGAATTGAGAGAGCCACACACAAGCCCAAGCAAGAGGCATTCTCAGAAAAGACCTGAGTGGACTTTGAGCTTTTATCACCAGCTTATCCCTAAGCTCAGAACACATAGACCCAATTGGTGAAGCACTGCCCCTGTACAGAGCTGGTTTCCAAGGACTGGGAGAGGTTGCTATTTTTTTCAAATGCCTGATTTTCAAATAAAAGTCATAAGGCATACAAAGAAATGAGAAAACATGGCCCATTCAAAGAAACAGTATAAATCTCCGGACATTCTCCTTGAGAAAGCACAGACATTGGATTTACTAGGCAAAGACTTTAAAAACCAGCTTTCTTAAATATGCTTAAAGAGCTAAAGGAATAGGAGGAGAGGAAGATAGGGGCACAGTGGGAGGACCCTAGGCTCATCTCACCCCACAAACACAACTAGATAACTACCACATCCTCCTAAATACATCAGAAGTCTACCCGAATTCTGACAGAACAAACTCTGCAACTAAAGAGAGAGAAGAGCCACACTGGCAAAGGTAGGAAGTGCAGGGATATGGTTTAGGAGAGAAATGGATCAGCAATACTTTAGAGGGGAAGGAGCCATGGTCACAGAGAAGGGTGAGAGGAGAGAGAGATAGAAAGGAACACACAAGGGAATGTACAAGGAGAACATTTCCCCAAAGCTATTATCTTAGAAAATGAGAGGGGTTGAATTTCCTGAGTTCTTGCAAGCAGCAGAGCCTAAAGCCTGGAGTTTTAAAGGTCAGCAGGTTTGGCTGAGATGGAGCCCTAATGGTACAGCACTGCTCCTTGAGAGAAGGCAACCGAACAACCCAAGAGCATATGGCTTGGGAGCACTGAACTGAGAAACACCTAAGGCACACAGCAGAAAGAGTATTCACTATTCTAGGAGTGCTTCCCTGAAAGGCAGCATTCACAGAGACTCCTTCCCAGGAACAAAGGTGCTGGCTGGTGCCAATTCCTTCCCCCACACATCAGCATAAACTCAGAACCATATGGCAGAAGCAGCTTGGTGCCAACACTGGCTGCTTAACTTGGTTTCACCAAACCCCAAACCCCTGTGTTCTTCTGGAACTGCCTTTCTCAGTCAAGCTTTTCTCATTCCCAGCATGGTAGTCCTCTCCCCTAGAAGATTAGCACAAACCCTTACCCACACCACCTCTCCCAGCCAGAGAGTTCTGTAGAGCCTCAGTTCTGGTGGAGTTAGTGTTAGGTCTCACTTCACAAGCAAACCAGAGTATAACTCATTAAAACTTGCCACATTTAGGCCAAGGAGCAAATACCCATTGTGGGCAAAGAGAACCTCTGCAGATGATTCCTCTGAAGGATAGAACAGCCAGACACAATGGTAGAGTTCACACACAGAGTGGAGACACTCCCTGAAGAGTTAGGCCCTGGGAACTATGTGATTTTTCATAAGGCCGTTACTTTCAGGAGCAGGAGACATAACTAGCTTTTCTAACAGAATAAGGCAGAGACTTAGACAAAATGCCAAAATGCAGAAATTTACCCCAAATGAAAGAACAAAAATAAGGCCACAGCCAGAGATCTAAAAGAGACAGATAGAAGTAACATGCCTGATGGGAATTTAAACAACCAATCACGTGCACCTGGGTGGCTGAGTTGATTAAGCATCTGCCTTTAGTTCAGGTCATGATCCCGGGGTCCTGGGGATTAAGTCCTGCATCAGGTTCTCTGCTCAGTGGGGAGTCTGCTTCGCCCTCTCCCTCTGCTGCTCTCTCCCTGTCAAATAAATAAAATCTTAACAAAAAATAAAGCAACAGTCATAAGGATACATACTGGGCTTGAGAAAAGAGTAGAAGACATCTTTTACCACAGAGATAAAAGAGTTATAAAAGAATCAGTCATAAATGAAGAATGCAATAGATGAGATTGGAAACAGGTCAATACAATGAACAACAGGCTGGAAGAAGCAGAGGAATGAATTAGTGATATAGAGGACAAAATAATGGAAAATAATGAAGCTTAACAAAAGAGAGAAAGAATAAGGAACGCAAAAATAAACTTAGGGAACTCAGTGATTCCATCAAATGTAATAATAATTATATTATAGGACTCTCAGAAGAAAAAGAGAGGAAAGGGGGCAGAAAATTTATTTCACAGAATAATAGCAGAAAACTTCCCTACTCTTGGGAAGGAAACAAACATCTAGAGAACTCCCATCAAAATCAACAAAAGCAGGACAACAACAAGATATTTTGTAATAAAACTTACAAAATATTGTGGTAAAGAAAAAAATCTTAAAAGTAGTGACACAAAAGAAGACAGTAACACACAAGGGGGAAAAACCATAAGGCTAGCTGGAGATTTCCTAACAGAAACATGGCAAGTCAGAAGAGAGCAGCATGACATACTCGAAGTGCTGACTGGGAAAAACCTGCAGCTAAGAACAGTCTATCCAGCAAGGCTCTCATTCAGAGTAGAAGGAGAGGTAAAGTTTCCCAGAGAAACAAAAACTAAAGGAGTTCATGACCACTAAACCAACTCTGCAAGAAAATTAAATATTAAAGGGAACTCATTGAGTGCTAAGGAGAGACCAAAAATGACGAAGACAAAGAATCAGAGAAAAGCTCCAGAAACAACTACAAAACAAGTAATATAATGGCAATAAATAATCTATCAATAATTACTTTGAATATAAATAGGCCAGACACTCCAATCAAAAGACATAGGGTGCCAGAATGGATAAAAACAAACAAACAAACAACCCTCCCAAAAACAAGACCTATCTATATGCTGCCTACAAGAGACTCATTTTAGACATAAAGACACCTGCAGATGGAAAGTGAGGAGGCAGAGAAATATTTATCATATAAATGGATGCCCAAAGAAAGCTGAAGTAGCAATATTTACATCAGACAAACTAGACTTTAAAACAAAGATTAGAAAAGGAGACAAAGAAGGACATTATATAATCATAAAGAGGACAATCCAACAAAAACATATAACAATTGTAAATACTTATGCACCCAACTTGGGAGCACCTAAATATATAAAACAATTAATAATAAACAGAAGGAACTAATTGATAATAATAGAATAGTAGTAGGTGACTTTAACACCCTCCCTACACCAATGGACAGATCATCCAAATAGGAAATCAACAAGGAAACGATGGCTTTGAATGACACACAGGACTAGAGGGACTTAACAGATATATTCAGAATGTCCCATTCTAAAACAGCAGAACACACATTTTTTTTCAAGTGCACATGGAACATTCTCCAGAATCAATCACATATTAGGTCACAAAACAGGCCTCAACAATTACAAAAAGACCGAAGTCATACCATGCAACTTTTATGATCACAACACTATAAAACTAGAAGTCAGCCACAAGAAAAACATCAGAAAGAGCACAAATATGGAGACTAAACAACATGCTACTAAACAATGAATGAGTAAACCAAGAAATCAAAGAAGAAATTTAAAAATTCATGGAAACAAATGAAAATGAAAACAGAACAGACCAAAACCTTTGGGATGATACAAAAGTGGTCCTTAGAGGGAAGTACATAGCAATACAGGCTTACTTCATGAAGCAAGAAAAATCTCAAACAACTTAACCATACACCTAAAGGAGCTAGAAAAAGAGCAACAAATGTAGCCCCAAACCAGCAGAATGAATGAAATAATAAAGAGGACAGCAGAAATAAATGATATAGAAGCTAAAAACAAACAAACAAACAAATAATAGATCAGATTCATGAAACCAGGCACTGCTTCTTTGGAAAAATAAACAAATAAAAACTTAACAAAATGATAAACCTGTAGCCAGATTCATCAAAAAGAAAAGGACCCAAATAAATAACATCACAAATGAGAGAGGAGAAGCAACAACCAATACCACAGAAATGCAAACATTCATAAGAGATTATGAAAAACTATATGCTAATAAATTGGACAACCTGGAAGAAATGGACTAATTCCTAAACACACATAAACTACAAAAACTGAACCAAGAAGAAAGAGAAAACTTGAACAGACCAATAACCAGCAAAGAAATTGATGGGGTGCCTGGGCGGCTCAGTCGGTTAAGCTTCTGCCTTCAGCTCAGGTTATGATCCTGGGGTTCTGGGATCGAGCCCCACATCAGGCCCCCTGCTTGGTGGGGAGCCTGCTTCTCCCTTTCCCACTCCCCCTGCTTGTATTCCCTCTCTCCCTGTCTCTGTCAAATAAATCAATAAATAAAATCTTAAAAAAAAAAAAATCCAGCAGGGGCGCCTGGGTGGCTCAGTGGGTTGAGGCCTCTGCCTTCGGCTCAGGTCATGATCTCAGGGTCCTGGGATCAAGCCCCACGTCAGGCTCTTTGCTCAGTGGGGAGCCTGCCTCCTCCTCTCTCTCTGCCTGCCTCTCTGTCTACTTGTGATCTCTGTTTGTCAAATAAATAAATAAAACCAACAAAGAAATTGAATCAATAATCAAGAAACCCCCAACAAACAAAAGTCCAGGACCTGATGTCTTCACAGGTCAATTCTACCAAATATTTATTTTATTTTATTTTATTTTCAAAGATTTTATTTATTTATTTGACAGACAGATATCACAAGTAGGCAGAGAGGCAGGCATAGAGAGAGGGAGAAGCAGGCTCCCTGCTGAGCAGAGAACCCGATGTGGGGCTTGATCCCAGGGCCCTGGGATCATGACCTGAGCCGAAGGCAGAGGCTTTAAACCACTGAGCCATCCAGGTGCCCCAATTCTACCAAACATTTAAAGAAGTTAAATTAAAGAGTTAATATTTATTCTTCTCAAATTGTTCCACAAAATAGAAAAGGAAGGAAAACTTCCAAATTCATTCTATGAGGCCAGAATTATTCTGATACCAAAACCAGATAAAACCTCCACTAAAAAAGAGAACTACAGACCAATATCCCTGATGAACATGGTTGCAAAAATTCTTAATAAAATACTAGCAAGCCAAATCCAACAATATACTAAAAAAAATAATTCACTACAATAAGTGAAATTTCTTCCTGGGTTACAAGCATGGCTCAATATTAGTAAATAATCAATGTGATATACTACATTAATAAACAAAAGGATAAGAACCATATAATAATTACAGTAGATGCAGAAAAAGCATTTGAGAAAATATAATAGCCATTCATGATGAAAATCCTCAACAAAGTAGGTTTAGAGGGAACAGAATTCAACATTATAAAGTCCATATATGAGAATCCCACAGCTAATATCATCCTCAATGGGGAAAAACTGAGTGCATTTATTCTGTGGTCAGGAATAAGATAAGGATGTCCACTCTCACCAATTTTTTCAACATATACTGAAAGTACTAGCCACAGTAATTAGACAACAAAAAGAAATAAAATGCATCCAGATGGGCAAGGAATAAATGAAACTCACTTTTTGTAGATGACATGATACTATATACAGAAACCCTGAACAAACCCACCAAGAAACCTGCTATATTGATAATTGATAGTATTTATAAATGAATTCAGCAAAGTTGCAGAATACAAAATCAATGTACAGAAATCTGTTACATTTCTAGGGGCACCTGGGTGGCACAGTCAGTTAAGCATCCAACTCTTGGTTTTGGCTCAAGTTGTGATCTTGGGCTCCTGGGATTGAGCCCCTCGCTGGGTTCTGCACTTAGCATAGAGTCTGCTTGGATTCTCTCTTCCTCTTCCTCTGTCCCTCCTCCTCCTCCTTCTCTAAAATAAATAAATAAAACTTTAAAAAACAAACAAACAAAAAAGAAATTGATTACATTTCTATATATCAACAATGAAGCAGCAGAAAGAGAAATCAAGGAATTGATCCCATTTACAATTGCACCAAAACCCCTGATACCTAGGAATAAAGCCAACTAAAGAGGTGAAAGACATGTACTCTTAAAACTATAAAACTCTGATGAAAGAATTTGAAGAGGACACAAAGAAATGGAAAGACATTCCATGCTCATGGGTTAGAAGAAAAAATATTGTTAAAATGTCTATACTACCCAAAGCAATCTACACATTTAACACAATCTCTATCAAAATACCAACAGCATTTTTCACAGGGCTAGAACAAACAACTCCAAAATTTGCATGAAACTACAAAAGATGCCAAATAGCCAAATCATTCATGAAAAAGCAAAGCTGGAGACATCACATTTTGGCATTTCAAGCTGTATTACAAAGCTATAGTCATCAAAACAGTATAGTACTGGCCCAAAAATCTGACACATAGATCAAGAGAACAGAATAGAAAACCCAGAAATGAGCCCACAACTGTATGATCATATAACCTTCAAAAAAGCAGGAGAGAATATCCAATGGGAAAAAGGCAGTCTCTTCAACAAATGTTGTTGGGGAAACTGGACAGCAACATGAAAAAGAATGAAACTGGACCACTTTCTTATACTTTACACAAAAATAAATTCAAAATGCATTAAAGACCTAAGTATGAGACCACAAACTATAAAAACCCTGGCAAACGACACAGGCAGTAACCTTTTTGATAAAACCCATCTATGAAAAACCCACAGCAAATGTCGTTCTCAATGGGGAAAAACTGAGAGCTTTTCCCCTAAGGTCAGGAACATGGCAGGGTTGTCCACTATCACCACTGCTATTCAACATAGTACTAGAAGTCCTAGCCTCAGCAATCAGACAACAAAAAGAAATAAAAGGCATCTGAATCAACAAAGAAGTAAAACTCTCACTCTTTGCAGATGATATGATACTTTATGTGGAAAACCCAAAAGACTCCACTCCAAAACTGCTTGAATTCATATAGGAATTCAGTAAAGTGTTAGGATATAAAATCAGTGCACAGAAATCAGTTGTGTTTCTATACACCAACAACAAGACAGAAAAAAGAGAAATTAAGCAGTCGATCCCATTCGCAATTGCACCCCAAACCATAAGATACCTAGGAATAAGCCTAACCAAAGAGGCAAAGAATCTGTACTCAGAAGACTGTAGAGTATTCATGAAAGAAATGGAAGAAGACATGAAGAAACGGAAAAACGTTCCATGCTCATCGATACTGTGAAAATGTCTACGCTACCTAGCAATCTACACATTCAATGCAATCCCTATCAAAATACCATCAACTTTTTTCAAAGAAATGAAACAAATAATCCTAAAATTTATATGGAATCAGAAAAGACCCTGAATAGCCAGAGGAATGTTGATAAAGAAAACCAAAGCTGGCAGCATCACAATTCCAGACTTCAAGCTCTATTACAAAGCTGTAATCATCAAGACATTAGGGTACTGGCACAAAAAGAGATGTATAGATCAATGGAGCTGAATAGAGAGCCCAGAAGTGGACCCTCAACTCTATGGCCAGCTAATCTTCCACAAAGCAGGAAAGAATGTCCAATGGAAAAAAGACAGTCTCTTCAACAAATGGCGTTGGTAAAATTCGACAGCCACATACATGCAGAAGAATGAAATTGGACAATTTCCTTTCACCACACAGAAGAATAGACTCAAAATGGATGAAAGACCTCAGTGTGAGAAAGCAATCCATCCAAATCCTTGAGGAGAACACAGGCAGCAACCTCTCCAACTTCAGCCACAGCAACTTCTTTCTAGAAACATTGTCAAAAGCAAGGGAAGCAAGGGCAAAAATGAACTCTTGGGACTTCATCAAGATCAAAAGCTTTTGCACATCAAAGGAAACAGTCAACAAAACCAAAAGACAGCCAACAGAATGGGAGAAGATATTTGCAAATGATATATCAGATAAAGGGCTAATATCCAAAATCTATAAAGAACTTAATCAAACTCAACACTGAAAGAACAAATAATCTAATCAAGAAATGGGCAGAAGACATGAACAGACATTTCTGCAAAGAAGACATCCAAATGGCTAACAGATACATGAAAAAGTCCTCAACATCACTCAGCAACAGGGAAATACAAATCAAAACTACAGTGAGGGGGCACCTGGGTGGCTCAGTCGTTAAGCATCTGCCTTGGGCTCAGGTCATGATCCCAGGGTCCTGGCATTGAGCCCTGCATCTGGCTTCCTGCTCTGCAGGAAGCTTGCTTCTCCCTCTCCTGCTCCCCCTGCTTATATTCCCTCTCTCAGTGTGTCTCTCTCTGTCAAATAAATAAATAAATAAATAAATAAATAAATAAAATCTTAAAAAAACCCCACAAAACTAAAACAAAACTACAGTGAGATACCACCTCACACCAGTCAGAATGGCTAAAATTAACAAGTCAGGTAATGACAGGTGTTGGTGAGGATGCAGAAAAAGGGGAACATTCCTTCATTGTTGATGGGAATGCAAGCTGGTGCAGCCACTCTGGAAAACAGTATGGAATTCCTCAGAAAGTTGAAAATAGAGCTACCCTATGATCCAGCAATTGCACTATTGGGTATTTACCTTAAAGATTCAAATGTAATGATTCTAATGGGCACGTGCATCCCAATGTTTATAGTAGCAATGTCCGCAATAGCCAAACTATGGAAAGAGCCTAGATGTCCATCAACAGATAAATGGATAAGGAAGATGTGATACATATATACAATGCAATATTATGCAGTCATCAAAAAACCTGAAATCTTGCCATTTGCCACAGCATGTATGGAAGTAGAAGGTATTACGCTAAGCAAAATAAGTCAATCAGAGAAAGACAATTATATGATCTCGCTGATATGAGGAATTTGAGAAAGAAGACAGAGGATCATAGGGGAAGGGATGAAAAAATGAGACAAGAGGAAACCAGAGAGGGAGAAAAACCATAAGAGACTCTTAATCTCAGGAAACAAACTGTGTTGCTGGGTGGGGTGGTAGGGATAGGGTGGCTGGGGGATGGACATTGGAGGGGGTATGGTGAATGCTGTGAATTGTGTAAGACTGATAAATCACAGACCTGTACCCCTGAAACAAATAACACATTATATGTTAATTTAAAAAATTTTTAAATAAAAAAGAAATAAGGACATAGAGAACTTGAACAATATTATGAACCAATTGGATCTAGCAGGCATATACAGAACACTCTACCCCACAAAAGCAGAATACATTTTTTTAAAGTGTACATGCAAACTTTCCAGGATAGACCATATGTTAGGCCACAAGAAAATCTTAATAAACTAAAAGAGACTGAAATCATACAAAATATCTGTTCTGATCACAAATGAATGAAAAGAAATCAATAACAAAAGAGAAACTGGTAATTTCACCCATATATAGAAATTAAAAAACACACTCTTAATGCAACCAACTGGTCAGATAAGAAATCACAAGGAAAATTAGAAATATCTTGAGACAAATGAAAATGAAAACACAACATACCAAAACATATGGCATGTACCAAAAACAGTGTTACACAAATTGATAGTTGTCAATACTTAGAGTAAGGAAGAAGAAAGCTCTCAAATCAAAGTCTAACTTTATACCTCAAGGAACCAGAAAAAGAAGAGAAAATTAAACCCAGATATAGAAAAAGGAAGAAAATAATAGAGATTAGAGCAGATATAAATGAAATATAGAATAAGAAAATAATAGAGAAAAATCAATGAAATCAATAGTTGTGTCTTTGAAAAGATCAACAAAATTGGCAAACCTTCAGCTACACTGATTAAGAAAAAAATCAGTCAAATTATTAAAACCAGAAATGAAAGTGGGGACATTACTATCATTTTCACAAAAATGAAACAAATTATAAGAGAGTTTTTACAAATAATTGCACATCAACCGATGGATAACATAATGAGTCCTAGAAAAGACAACTATCAAGACTGAATCATGAAGAAATAGAAATAAATAGACTTATAACTGGCAATAGTTTTCTACCAAATCTTTAAGAATCAAGCTCTTAATCAAGCTCTTCAAAAAATATTAATGAGGAGGGAGCACTTCTAACTCATTTGCTGAGGCCAGCATTACTCTGATGCTAAAGCCAGAGAAAGATACTATAAGGAAAGAAAACTACGGGCCAATATCCCTCAGGAATATCAATGCAAAAATATTCAATAAAATATTAGCAAACTGAAGCCAACAGCATATGAAAGGGATCACACACCATGACCTAGTAGGATTTATTCTTGGAATTTAAGAATGGCTCAACATAAAGAAATTAAACAATGTCATATACCACATTAACAGATTGAAGGAGAAAACCATAGGATCATCTCCATTGATGCAGAAAAAAGCACTATAAAAACTAAACACATTTTCATGATAAAGCACTCAGCTGTTTAATAAGATTTAAGGATTCTTTGGAGGCCTACCTGGGCGGGGCACAGTCAATTAGGGGTCCAACTCTTGGTTTCGGCTCAGGTCATGATCTCAGGGTTGGAAGACTGAGCCCTGCATTGGGGCTCAGCGCTCAGTAGAGTCTGATTGTAAGTCTCTCTGTCTCTGTCTGCCCCTCTCCCTCCATCTCTTTCTCTCTAAAAAAAAAAAAATAAAGCTTTAAAAAAAAAGATTCTTTTGATGACAGGAGACAACACAATGTCATACAGATGAAAGCTAAAGTCTGTTACTTACAGCTGCAAATGAGAGAAGGCTTCCAGACCCCCTCACACAAAGAATTACCTCAACACAGGATACTGGATCTGTAGTTGGCAGCTTATGCATGGCAAGCTTAGTGTCCTTAACTAGGTTTGGCAGGTTCCCTGGGGACTGACTAATTTGAGTAATTTCAGTGGGCTCTAGTGTATAGGGGCTTTTTCTAGTGGTCTGAAACCTGCTCCCAGGGCAATTAGTATGAGTGTATAGTGGCCTAGAGTGTGAGAACCTGATAAGGGAAGTGAGTTGTAATTAACCCTTCAAGAAGGAGAGCTGACCAGCCCATGGCCAAGGACCTCAAAACTGGGTCAAGACAGCATTTTTAAAAAACTATATTACAATTGACCCCTTGATGTCTTGACATCAGTTTTGAGCTAGGTTTTTTTGTTTTTGTTTTTGTGGGGAGTTATTTGAATGTCCTAAATAATAAAGGAGACTTCCAAAGATGGAGCATAGTTGCCCTAAACAGCATAGAAAACATTTTATCCTAAGAGCAGAAAAGAAAAAAAGGAGAAGTATAAGTTTTTGTAGGCCCTCCCATAGCCCAGTTCCTCATTTATGTGGTATTAACCAGATCTGAAATTGCTAGGCTTCTAATAATATTTTGGCGGAGCTGTAAAGTGTGTTAAAAGCATGCATTATGTTTTTTCGTGACAATAGTATCTTGGTGTATCTCTTGGGTCAAGCCGGCAGGTCTAGCAGTTAAGTTGTTGGAGGATAGAAATTAACTGTTTCATAAGGTATATGTATGTAAAGGCTAATAGTATTTGTTTATAACCCGTGAGAAGGGGTGGTTGTAGGGGACATGGTCAGAGGACAAAGTGGGAGATTGTGATAGAGGGCTGGAGTAGGGGAGTAAGAGAAGGCAATGGAAAATGGGAGGTTCTCTCCCCAGGGGGCTGATGGCTGGAATAATAATTGTCATTAATTTTTAGAGTGACACAGATAGTAGCAAGCCCTCTACGATTTCCCCTTAGGCATGCAAGCGCAGGGGTTTTGGCCAACAGCAAGGAATAGACTAGAATCATGGACTAAGCAGACAGCAAGGGACGCCTGGGTGGCTCAGTTGGTTAAGCAGCTGCCTTCGGCTCAGGTCATGATCCCAGCGTCCTGGGATCGAGTCCCACATCGGGCTCCTTGCTCGCCAGGGAGCCTGCTTCTCCTTCTGCCTCTGCCTGCCACTCTGCCTGTGCTCGCTCTCTCTCTCTGACAAATTAAAAAAAAAAAAAATCTTAAGCAGACAGTGAACTCAGAAATCTCTAATATCTCTAATCTCTCTATCTCTAATATCAAAGAAAGAAAAGCAATACATGTCCCATGTCGTTTGTTAGTACCTTAGGAGAGGCAGCCTGTGGGCATTACTGGGGCAGAGGTCTGAGAATCAGGGGGGAAGCTATCTCTGATGAAAAGAACAATGTCATCTTCAGTAGCAAGTCTTGGGCCAGGGTGATGTTGTCTGTGATGTGGGACTGGGACACCCTTCCCAAGGGATCTCTACTGGGGTTGATGTAGGACATGTTTTTGTGGCCATATGGCCCAAATTGTAAGGCTTAGCCTTTGCAGAAGTTGAAGGCAATGTGGGGCCTGGGAGATTGCAAATATCTTTTAAGTCAAGGGGCTTTCTGGGACACAGCTAGCAAACGTGAGGCCAGCATCTATGATAGTGTTGTAATTGAACCAAAGCTCTGGAACCTGACTAGCACAACTAATGGTCTACTTTAGGGTGGCAAAATCTAAAAGCTCCCAGGGATCCAAGCTTTTGCCCAGATGGATGATGAGCGAGGTTTTATTGCAAATAGGACTTAAATCCTATGGCCTGATTTGAGTGCATGTGGTTAATAGGGTGTGGGATTATTAGTCATCTAAATTGTCTGTGGCTGAGATTGAAACCGGCATTTAGGTCCTCTAAACCAATGACTAATACGCGCCCTTTGGCTCTGTCGTCAGTTCTGTTGGTGACGGGCAATCAATCAGGTCTCAGAGCTTCTGGGATTGCATTAGCCAAACTGGATGGCATGTGGGCATCAGCATTTGCCATGTGTGGTTGAAGCAATGGCTTCCTTGGAGGGTTTCAGCTTCCAGATCACAGGCTAAAAAAAAAAACAAACAAAACAAAACTCCAAGAGCAATGGTAATAAGACTAAGAGTCAATTGAATGTCTATTGTTGCCTGAAGTTGATTTTCTCTTGGCATGTAATATCACCAAGGAGGAGTTATCTAGTTTTATCATTATGGGATATGATGTTGATTCCATTATTATCCCTGAATGTAATTTTTATTTACTAAGTGGAACTTTTGATCTCCCTTCTTGGTAGTCCATATTATTCTGGAAATGATCCTGGAAAACTAATTTTAATTTTTTGGAGAGGATCAGAATGAGAGACAGATTAATTATCTGTCCCTTAATGACCTGAATATAGGAGAAGGTTTTAGGTGGTGGAAATTTAGGCTCAAATGGGCCCTGTATCATAGGGGCAGGTATCTGGCCAATGGGACAATTGGGTCTAATGCATCCCAGAAGAATATATATACCATTGATCTGGCCCCAGCCTGTATAAGATGGGAAGGCTAGAAAATGGATAAAGGTAGGGGAGATACTATTAAAGGGCCTCATGTATAAGTCTTTGTATGCATTGGGAGAGACACCTCCCCCTTCACATTAAAGGACGATGGGAAAGATTATTAAAGTTGGTATGAAGTGTGAGTAAGCCAAGGGGCCTTGAATTAAGACAGATTAAGACCTGGGAAAGTTATAGATCCATTTAATGGCTCATTTGTCATTTTGTAACTGAGATAGAATGAGGAGTCCTTTAGGCTTCTCAATTAAACCTATTGCCAGGAAGCTAAAAGTTCTACTAAATGTCGTCTGTAAGAGCCTAGCGTTGTTTATTTTGAAAAGCGAAATGTGTGTCTTGGTCAATATCAGCAATGTCTGGAATTCCAAAGGGGATAAGGAGTGTCCTGGTAAAGCTTGGTATTGTGGCCTTTGCATATATAAAAACATGTATAACTTTGGTTTATATTTGGGTGTTAGGAGGCAAGAGATTTCAACAATTCTTTACCCTGAAAGGCACAATGGTCCAAAAGCAATGGTCCAAGAGTCTGTAAAAACATGCTGATGGAACCATTTGCTGATTAGAGTCTCCAGGGCTAAGATGACTACCTGAAGTTTAGCCAATTTTGCTGAGCCTTGGACTCCATCCTTTACCAGGAACATCCTAGCTAAGAGATGGAAAGTAGCAGCATTCCACTGAGCTCCATCCCATAGGATGGTAGCAATTTCATCTGTACAGTCTAACCTAAAGGGGTTCCTCAAATAGCCAAGGAGTCTGCGGGAAGAGTGACCTGCTCTCGACTGTGGCATCTAGCAAGGAACTGGAGACAAGGGAGGACACCCCTGGCTGCAGACAGAAGATGCTGGAGGGTTCAGGTATAACTAGAGGTTCATAGGGTCCCATTTTGTCAAGCTGATTTATGAATGTCAAAGACTTAATTTAATTTTAATTTATTGCTCATTGTGCAGAGTGCTCATGTGCACAATGGGATATTTCCCTACTTAAATTTAAGCAGGATCCCTAGGATGTGGCCAACAATTATAATTTGAACCTCAATATTGATTTAAAGTCCATGAAGCTTTATGAATTGGTGGGCTGTAGCAAATGTTTATGTTATCTTAGAACCTACGTTGTAGAAGGCAACAAGACTCTCACACCCTTTTACCTTTTTGTTATATACATTTTAAAGTAAATTATGGATTTCCAGTTGGGTCAAATTATGGACCTCTGTTTTAATTCAAATATACATGCTTGATAATATAGAAAAATATGTAATTTTTAAACTTCCCCCTGCAATCTTATGTTTGCATTCTTATGTTTGCAATCTTAATGGGGGAGGGGACGTGGGGGTACTTCTGTCTGCCTAAAGTCTTGGTGTTTAGTTTCTATTTCTATCTGAAAAGGAACTGGGGGATCTTCTAAATGGTTACAGGAAATATGGGGGAAAGGCCTGTGACTTCAAAGGCGGCTATCTCTCCTTCCCAGGCTTTCCAGTCTACCTCCCACGGACTAAGTTTGTACTTAGAGGGCTATGGCAGCCTGACCTTGGGACAGGGGAGTTAGCCCCCTTGACCCAAGTATCAGCCCTTTGGCCTGTTGATACTGGCGCAAGCACCCTGCTTGATTCCAAGCACCCTGGACCCGGGTTCTATATTGTTTAAGCAATTGGTTAACTCAGGTAGGTGTTGTGGGGAGGCGGAGATATTGATTCTATTGTCCCAGGGGCTCCCTTGGGATTAAACATTGGGCTACTGGTCTCTGAGGATGCAACTTACGATTCTCCTGAGAGTCTGTGGAGCATGGTATTCACTGGCAAGAGCAGCAAGCCAGGCAGCTGCAAGGGAGATGGGTTCATATCTCCACCTGAGTGACACTGATGTAAAGACCAGGGCAGCAACACTCACAGGAAATAGGGGGACAAACCAGGGTTTGCCCTGAATAATAATAAAGAAACACCAATGGCAAAAAAGTGATGGGTCCCTGGGACAGATCTCTGCCCAAATACAGGCTGTGACCCCAAACACAGCAGAACACCTCACCCTGGAAAGTGTATCTGTAGTGGCTTCTCCCTCCTATCGCCCTAAGGTGGGTTCCCACCTGGGCTAATGTTTAGCACCCCAGTTTAACCAATTGGCACTGTTTGTTTTTAATACTCCCACACTGAGGACATTTGGTAAGGAGAGCTATGCCAATCACTGGCTGACACAGCAGCAGGTAGCAAGCCTAAAACTCAACAGGTGGCAATTCTGTCCTAAGGTGCTTTCACAGTCATTTGGAACCAACTAGTAAGACAAAAACAGTCCCTTCATGAAACTACTCAGAATCAGCAATCTGGCTCAGAGCACCAATTGTTTTTTAAGACTTAAAGATTCTTTTTTTTTTTTTTTTTAAGGGAGAGAGAGAGCTCAAGGGGGGCAAGGGAGGGTCTGAGGGGAAAGAGAGAGAGAGAGAGAGAATCTTTTTTTTTTTTTTTAAGATTTTATTTATTTATTTGACAGAGAGAGAGGTCACAAGTATGCAGAGAGAGAGAGAGGAGGAAGCAGGCTCCCTTCTGAGCAGAGAGCCCGATGCGGGACTCGATCCCAGGACCCTGAGATCATGACCTGAGCCGAAGGCAGAGGCTTTAACCCACTGAGCCACCCAGGTGCCCGAGAGAGAGAGAATCTTAAGCAGGCTGTATGCAGGGCTTGAGTTCACGACCCTGAAATCATGACCTGAGCCGAAATCAAGTCAGGCTCTTAACCACTTAACTGACCAAGCCATCAATGTGCTCCTAAAGATCCTTTTGATCATAGGATAGAACACAGAGATGCTCAGATGGATGAAAGGCAGCTCCCAATAAGAGAAGTCTTCCAGGCTGACCACACAGGGGTTTGCAACCGGGGACAGGGTAACGGCAAGCTGGGCTGCAGGGGACAGTTTATGTATGGCAAGCTGGACGGAGTTAGCCAGTTTTTTGGGGGGTCCCTGTGGATTGACTAATTTAAATTATTTCAGGGGACTCTGGGGCATAGGGACTCTCTGCAGTGGTCTGGTACCTGGCCCTGGGCCACTAGGCAGATGTATAGTGGTCTAAAGTGTGAAAGTTTAATAATGGAAGTGTCTGGGATTGTGTTTGTCATTAGCTACTCAAGAGGAGGAACTGACTGGCCTCTAGCTAGTTCCTCAAAACTGGGTCCAGACAATATTAAAATAAACACCATCATATTAACAAACTGTGGAGAGAGAAAACTTTCTCAACATCATATAAGTTATTATGAAAACCCCACACCTAACATACTCAAGAACAACCTGAAAAGAATGTAAGAAAATAATTGTATTTATAATACTACCCTAGACAATCTACAGATCCAGTGTATACCTACCAAAATCCCAACCACATCCTTTGTGGAAATAGAAAAATTCATCCTAAAATTCATATGGAATCTCAAGAGAGCCCAACAGCCAAATTAGTCTTGAAAAAGAACAAAGTTGGAGGATTCACACCTCAGATTTAAAAACTTATTACAAAATAATCAAAACCATGTGTTACTGGCAAAAAGACAGACATATGGATCAAAGAAATAGAATTGCTCAGAATTAAATCCATATATAAACCCACATATATGTTTGGCCGGTTTTCGACAAGGGTGCCAAGATCATGAAGTAGAGAAAGACCAGTTTTCTGACCAGCAGTGCTTGGAAAGTTGGATATCCATGTGAAAAAGAATAAAGTTGGACCCTTTTCTTATACCATATTCAAAAATTAACTCAAAATGGATCAAAGACCTAGATGTAAGGGCTAAACTGTAAAACTCTTAGAAGAAAATATAAAGGATAGCCTTCATGACATTGGATTTGGCAGTGTTTCTTGCATATGACACCAAAAGCAAAGGCAAACAAAGGAAAAATAGACAAATTGGAAGTATTCAAAATTAAAACTTTTGTGCATCACAAAAAACTATCAAGAGAGTAAAAAGGTAACCCACAGAATGGGAGAAAATATTCAAAAATATTTAATAAGGGATTAATAATATCCAGAATATACAAAGAACTACAATTCAACCACAAGAATAAAAAAATTAAGAAATGGACAAGGAATTTGAATAGATATTTTTCTAATTAAGATATATAAATGTCCAATAAATACATGAAAAGATACTCAACATCATTAATTATTAGGGAAATGAAAATCAAACTCAAAATATGACACGCCCATTATATGACTATATGTGACTATTATAAAAATTATATGAAAAGCAGAAAATAATAAGTGTTAGGATATGCAGATATTGAAATCCTCATGCATACCTGATGAGGAAGTAAAATGGTATAATTTTCTGGAAAACAATATGGTGGTTTCTAAAAAAATTAATCACAGAAATATCATGTGATCCAGCAATTCCACTTCTAGATATATGCCAAAAAAAAAAAAGTTAAAGCAGGGATTTGAACAAATAGTTATATACCCATGTTAAACACAGCATTCATGATGATAGCCAAAAAATGGAAACAACTCATGAACAAAATAGGATATATACGTACAGTGAAATATTCTTAAGCCTTAAAAGGAAATTCCGACACATGGCACAACATGGATGAACCCTGAAAACATTATGCTCAGTGAAGTAAGCCAGACCCAAAAGGACAAGTGTATGAGTCCACTTAGTCACTATGATAGGCAAAGCCATAGAGATGGAAAGAAGAGTGGTTACTAAGAGTCTGAGAAGCAGGGGTAAAGGGGGAGTTCATTGGCAGAGTTTCAGTTTGAGATAATAAAGCAGTAGTGATGGTTGCACAAAAATTTGAATGTAATTAATGCTACTAACTTGTATACTTAAAAGTGGTTTAAAAAGTAAATTTTATGTTATATACATTTGCCACAATTTTTTTAAGTAAGAAAAAACATCAAATAATGGTGCTTCATTCTAAGAATGATCACTGTACAGTACTGATCATAACAGAATTGAGGCCACATTATCCAATGTTTTAAGGTATAGTATAGGTAAGTATAAGTATATATATTTATTTAAGTATATTTAAGTATAGTAAGGTATAATAATAATAGCTTATTATTTACATGAACTTGGAAGTTCATTAGTTCAATTTGGAATTCACTTAGTAGAATATCATGTTTAGCTTTCTTCAATAATATTTATTGCAAGAATAAGTTTGCAATTTTTTAGTGGTAAAAGCAGGTTATCCTTCTGTTCTAAAACATATTTGAGTTCTAAAATACGATTCTGAGCTATTGAGAAAGACAGATGCAGTGTTAGAAATCGTGTGAACTTCGAGCTAACCAAACTTAGATTCAAAGCATGACTCAGCCACTTTTATCTCTTTGACCTTTGGTAAATTACTTGATCTCTCTGACCAGGAATTTCCTCTCCTGTCAGCTGGAGACAATGTACCCAACTTGCAGAATTTCTGTGAGGTTTAGGGATAATAAAACTAAATGTTTAGCACCTGGCATGTACTTAATAAATTATCCCTATTGCTTTTACTCTTCAAGAAATTCTTATAAGAAAACTAGATAGGCAGTAGCTCTGAATTTTGAACACTCAAAACAAATTAATTGTATACAACAGCTTGTTAGCATGTGAGAAGAATTGCATCAGATTAACGATGTAGTTTTTCTCAGAGTAACCATAGATACAGTCTAAAGAAAATAGTACCTGTTTTTATCTGTAAAATCACCATCTGGTGGCACTCAGATACTCTTACAGCCTGGTGTCCATATGTCCCGGGTACACACTGCCAGCACATCCAAGGGAAGATTGGTTAGAGAGAGATCATCCATAAAGACTTTTTATGAAGATAGAAGAGACTTAAAAGTGTATGCTTTAAAAATAAGGCTGTATTTTTAAGTTGTGATAGCTACTTCAATCTTTTTCCAAAATTTTATGTCCATTATCAAACTACATCCCCCCCAAGTAGTTCTTTTTTTTGTTTTGTTTTAAAGATTTTATTTATTTATTTGACAGAGAGATCATAAGTAGGCAGAGAGGGAGGGGGAAGCAGGAGGCAGGCAGAGAGAGAGGGGGAAGCAGGCTCCCTGCTGAGCAGAGATTCCCTATGCAGAGTTCGATCCCAGGACCCTGAGACCATGACACTGAGACCGTGACTGGAGATGAAGGCAGAGGCTTAACCCACTGAGCCACCCATGCACCCCACCACCAATAGTTCTTGAGAAGATACTTAAACTTTGACAAGTTGATCATTAGTAAACAGAATCTCCTGTTTGATGGTATATTTTAAATGTTGAGTGAAGATGAGCTTTTTTTTTTTCATATTATTTTGGTTCACTTGTATTTCTTTTTTACTGAAGTGTCTGAAGGGTTACAGTAACTCCATTTTGAGGCAGTAGCCATTTTGTTGTTTACATTAAACTATGAGTGACCCAGAGCGCACATAAATTCCAGGAACAAAATTGGTTACTTCGTAGATAAGACCTAACCGGTTTTGCTACTCCCTGCAACTTTCCCGCCCTGATACAAACAACTTTCAAAAAATATCCCCTAGACAAAGTAGCCAATCCCCGCTGAACAGCACAGCTTAAGCAACCCCAGCACCAATCATTTTAAAGGTCGCCAATACGTGTGATTTTCGTGTGACTTTGCCCATGATACTTTGTGGTTTTTGCCTTTATAAGCCCTATGAAATTTCAGCTCGGGGCCTTCCTCCTAAGCTCCGCTGTGTGGGTGTGTAGGACGAGGCCCAAGCTGCAGCCCGCCTGAATAAAGCCTTGCTTTTGCATTTTGGAACGTCTGGCTCTCGGTGGTCTTCTTGGTGGTGGTCCTGCGATCTGGGCAGTACATGTCTGAATATGTAATTTCCCAGCTTTTCTGGTCTTGTATTTTTTCTTATTACTTGTAAGAAGTTTTTGAATATTAAGAAAATCAAACTTTCATCATATAAACTGCCATTTCTACCTGGTTTGCTCTGTGTCCTTTCTTTTTTTTTTTGATTGTTGTTTTTAACTATGAGAAAGTTTAATATAATCACATTTTACCCATCTGCTCATAATGTCTGAATTTTGTTTCTAGTTTAGAAAGTCCTTCCCAACCTACACCCTTTAATTTAGTAAGTCCATTTCAAGGCATTTGCCTCATAAATATACTTTCCAAAATGAAATTTTGGAAATTTCATTTGTTCAAAAACATACTGCACCAATAGGGGATTGGTCAATAACGTATGCTAATTCCATAAACAGAAAATGTGTAGCTTTGTTTAAAAATGAGTATATAGGGGCACCTGGGTGGCTCAGTGGGTTAAGCCTCTGCCTTCAGCTCAGGTCATGATCCCAGGATCCTGGGATGGAGCCCTGCATTGGGCTCTCTGCTCAGCGGGAAGCCTGCTTCCCGCCCCCCACCCCGCCTCTCTGCCTACTTGTGATGTCAAATAAATAAATAAAATCCTTGAAAAAAATGAGTGTGTGTGTGTGTGTGTGTATATATATATATATATATATATATGTATATATATATATGTATATATATATGTATATCTTTCCAAAATTATTGGAAAGATTCAGATTTTGGAATTTTGGAAAGATTTTCAAGTTATATTGTTAAATGATATATTGTTAAATGATATAATAGAATTACAAGACAAGATATAGTATGACCCCATTTGTGTAAAAAGAAAAAAGAAAAAGACTTAAGCCTAAATCATATTCTTTTATATTCTTAGAAATGGTCTAGAAAGTTACATAAAAATGTGTGAACAGTGGTTACTTTCAAAAAGTTGGGCTGGAAAACTCCAGGTATGTGTGGGAAGGAGGATTTAATTTTCATAGTAAACTCTTCTATGTTGTTTGAATTTGTATCTTGTCTGTGTGCTGTTTTTATAATAAAGAATGAATGAATATTAGACAAAATTAGAGGATAAAGAATGAATATTAAGATAGATGCACTTTGAAGAAATGAGAGTAGCAGAAGATAGTCACTGAATCCCCCTGAATCACCACAGTAAAGGCAGACCAACTAGACTTAAAAACCAAAATCCATGGACCACATAAAAAATAACACAAGTTGACAAAGTATTAAGAACCTCAAAATATCAGAGTGTGGATAAGCTCTCAACAGCCATAAGACCAGCATCATATCAGCATGTGTGTCTGACAAATCAGAGGGATGTGGCTTTCGACAAGCCTAAGTATAAGAGAACACCAAAATAGTTAACAGGTGTGCAGTGGAAGGCATGGTGGGTGAATATGAGACCAGCATCTAAACTGCAGAAGTGGCACCTGAGTAGTTCAGTTGGGTAAGCATCAGACTCTTGATTTGGGCTCAGGTCATGATCTCAGGGTCGTGAGATTGAGCCCCATGTTGGGTTCCACGCTCAGCGTGGAGTCCACTTATCCTCTCTCTGCTCCTCCCCTCTCCCTCACTCCCCGTCTCTCTCTCAAATAAGTGAATAAATAAAATCTTAAAAAAAAAAAAAACTTTAGAAGACTCTGGTCAAGCCAATAGTTGGTGAGTAGAAGAGGTCAGCCATAAGGTCTGAAGAGACTGAGAAGTTTTACAACTAAGAACTCTCAAAACTGACCAGTCAGAGCTCAAGCCCAGAACAGGTTCTCATACTGAGAAGAAATTCCTAGAAGTGGAGCCAAAATAGAGATGAAGAAAGGAGAAGGTCAAGATAAAAGTGAAAAAGGAGAGCAGACACAAGAAATCTCAAAAAACAAAGCCATGGTTTTTGAATCCTACATGAAAACAACAGAAGATAAAGATCTGTGAGTTTAGAAAGACTTTGTAGAAAATGCTTCCTTACAAAAAACTTCAGGAAAATTAATTTCAGTTAAAACTGAGCACCAAAAAAGCCCAAAAACCAAAACAAAAGAACAAAACTGAGATAAAATCCTATCCAAAGTTGTTCTAAGAAAAAAATTACAAGGAAAGAATAAAGTTTCTAGAGACAATGAGAACATGCCAGGAAACCATGCCCATATGGAAAATCAAAACTGCAAACTACTATGTCAAAATTTGTTTTAAGACACTAGGAAAATAATAAGATGTGATAGAACAACTAACCGGAAGTAGAAAAACTTAGAAGTAAAGTCACAGAGCCCAGGAAACAATTAGAATGGAAAGAAAAAAAATCCCTTCAGAAATAAAGTCTAAACTTGAAGGAAAAAAAGAGCAAATAAACACAATGGATAGTGTCTTAAGAGAAATAGAAGGTAAGAGGAGAAAATTTTTCAAAAAGTTAAAGATATGAGGAAAGAAACCAAAAAGATTCAAGAGAAAACAATGGCTGTTCAAGACAGGAAAACAGTATTGGCATTTGAGTGATCAGAACTCCTGAAGAAGAAAACTAACACAAGTGCTCAAGCCTTTCAAGAAAGATATTTCTGGAAGGCAAAACACATAATTTGAAACCATGCAGTAAAAGCCCCCTGCACCTGGGAATATTGACGCAGAGGAATCAAAACCAAATCTTGTTCTAGAAAAACTAGCGGAATTTAAAGACTAAAATCTTTTGTCACCTAGGCAAGAAGCACAGATGACTTACAAGAGAAAGATCACACTATCTGACTTTTAACAGCAAAGTTTTATGCCAAAGAAAACAGAATGACATCTTTAATATATTCAAGGGGAAAAAATGTGAACCAAAGCTTTTTTACCCATGAAAACTCTCAAATATAAAACACACTAGCTATTATCAGCACGCCAAAGTTTTGAGACTATTGTTCACATGAAACCCTTCCTAAAGAACCAATGAATGAATCTCAGACAACCCGTATGACTAGAAATAATCACCAACCCGTATGACTAGAAATAAACATCATGGGGGGACCATTTAATATACAGTTACTGTAGGAATAATACTAACTGAAAATTAAAAGAAGTATACAGTTTGCAATGTTCTAACCATACAGTATAGTTACTTTTAAAAATGAGATGATAGAAATAAATTTTCTATTAAATTTTTTAACTGTTTTCTGGAATCACTCACAATGGTAGTATTGCTACCAGCATTTTGAAACTGTCTACTGTATATAATGTGGGATAAGTATGCAAGTAATTATTGAATATTTCAATACAGCATCCTGAAAGCCGGCATCTTCTCGTAGAAGAAAGAAGATATAGATGTAATATGGAGGAGTTAAATAAAAATAGGTAGCTCTGACCTTGGATGGGGAATATTAGTATAAAATCTGTCTAAAAAAATCTGTCTAGTGACAGACTTAGTATTCTCAGTACTAAGTTATGGTTGATATACTATTTCCCACTAAAAGAAACAACAGTACAACAGTACATGGGACATCATATCATTCATTCCTTGTAGCAAGAAAGTTACCAAAGGCCACTGGATCAAGAAATTTATATGGAAATCCTTTCCTCTCATCCTGTTTCAGCAAACTACTTTATTTAGTGAAATGCAGATAAATGAATGAATTCCGGAAAAGTATATTAATTTCCAGTAAGTATAAAAAAGCAATTGCTTGATATGCATACTTTCTCATACTTCCTCTAGTTCTCATGACCCTTTCCTCAACCAGTTTGGAATAACCAGCAGTTTTAGAGTTGAAATGGCCTCTTTTCTCCAAATTTTTAATTCTGTCTCAAGATACGGACAGGCTCTCTTGGGACTTCAGGCAGTCCAGGCAAAAAACATTCTAAAGTGAAGGTTGTGTTCAGATGGATTCCCAACAGGCTATCAGAAAGCTATAGGTTTCCACTACTAGTTAGGAGCCAGAATTGTTCATCCCACTGTATTAACACAACCTCCTCTTTCAGCATAACTGCATCAGAAATCTACATTCGGAGCCTCAAATAGCTAACTTATAGCTTAACTTTTGTAATACAATGCACTCAAAAGTTGGGCAAGTCCTAGATTGGGAACACTAATTGTTGTTCCATATTCCACCCCTGGAATGGTACCTGGGATAATTCACAAGTGACAAGTAAGCACTAACGATAATCATGATCTCTTTTCAAAAGGAAATTTGCAGGCAGACAAAATAAGTGTTATTATTATGTGCATGTGTATTTTAATATATTGCTTAAAGCTTCCTCGTGAATAGCAAGTAGTCATTTCATTCAGGTCACAACTTGTCATGGTCTGCCTGAGAAACAACTGAACAGGGACAAAGCCTGGGGAGAGGACAGAGTGTGTAGGTAAGGCTTTCCTGCTGTCTCATTCCTACCTCTACCTCTAAACCTCTACATCTAGCCTTCCTAGAATCTGTAGGTTAACAGTCAGGAATGACAACTTCTAAGATACCAACCGTCAGTCCCATCGTTTGGTTGCAAAACTCAAGGAATATTTTTGCATTGGTCGTTTGTATCATCACTTCCGTATGTCTAAGCATACAAGCATAGCTCTCTGTTTCCACCACTGTTATCTCTGTTTTTATGGAAACTCAGCTCAATATATATGATGGTGGCAGCAGTACAGAAGACAAATGACACATTGTCCTTTATTTCTATGCAACCGGGTCTAAGATGGGCAGGACAACAGGAAGAGGGCTGTCCTGAGCCTCTGTCCTCCCAAAAGAAGTGTGGCGTTTTCAGTGCTTTCCCTTTTTTTTCCCCACAACTGGTCACCAACTCTGAAAGTTGTAAGGTCATGTCAACCTCTAAAATTACACGTGGTAGACATCTATATACAGATACACCCACCCATATGTCCATACTCACAATAGTGTGTATACTGTACAGAATGTGGGTTAATTCCTATCAATAATTACTGGAATTCCAATCATATCATCCTCTGTACCTCTGAGAACGAAAATCTTGTGGAAGAAAGAAGATACAGATACACTATGAAAGAGTTGAGTAAAACGATGGAGTCCTAAACTCGGATTGGGAAGATTGATACAAATTCTGTATGCACAGAATTCACGCATGGTAAATACTATCATAGATCTGTGTGTTTATGTTTTAAAGAATGATTTTCAGTTGAAACTTTGAAAAAAAATAACCTGCTCCTCAGAATGAGTTTAAATAATCAACCTCATAATTCTCTTTTAAAAAATTCTGCTCTCTTTTACCTTTGAGTTTAGTCTTTCAGATGCTGTTAGTGGTGGTCTAAACTACATATCCAATTATAAACCAGTCAACTTTCCTTCAGAATATTCATTGAGATTCTCTATATTGACCATTTTCCAACATTCCAAACATGCAGAAAAGTTGAAAAAATTGTACAATAAACAGTCGTCTACCCACCACTTTGCTTTTATAATTAATATCTTACTGCATTTGCTTTATTACATAATTCTCCATCTAGCCATCCCTCTACTAATCTTATTTTTTAATACATTTCAAAGGAAGTTTTGAACATCAGCACGCTTCACCCCTAAAATTGTCAAAAGACATCATTAACTAGAGTTCAATATTTGTTTATGAATTTTTTGATGTTTGCATATAATGAAATCCACAAATCTTGTTTATCAGTCCATCAATATGAATAAATGCAAATGTCTTCAAGATACGGAACATTATTGGGACATGTGGGTAGCACAGTCAATTAAGTGTCTGACTCTTGGTACTGGCTCAGGTCATGATATCAGGATCTTGAGATCGAACCCTGAGTTGGGTTCTGTGCTCAGGGCAGAATCTGCTTAAGACTCTCTCTCCTTCTACCTCTGCTCCTTCTCCCTAACCAGGCTGTGCTCTTTCTCTAAACATAAATAAATAAATCTTAAAAAAAAGATATAGAACATTATTACTTTGACCCCAGAAAGTCCTCTTTAGCTTAATTCCAGTTCATTTCTGCCCTACACCCCTGCCCTAGAAGCAACTATTGTTCTGGTGTCTTTTCACCATAAGGAAGCTTTTCTCTGTTTCTAAAATTTTAAATAGGTAGAATCATGTATTATGTATATGTATTTCTTTCACTTAACATAATATATATTTTTAAAAGATTTTATTTATTTATATGACAGGTACAGAGAGAGATCACAAGTAGGCAGAGCAGCAGGCAGAGAGGGAGGGGGAAGCAGGCTTCCCGCTGAGCGGAGAGCCCGATGCAGGGCTTGATCCCAGGACCCTGGGATCATGACCCAAGCCAAAGGCAGAGGCTTTAACCCACTGAGCCACCCAGGTGCCCCTTAACACAATATTTTTAAGATTCACTCATGTTATTGCATGTGTCAGTGGCTTGGTGTTTTTTTTTTTTATCATCGAATGATATTCCTTTGTATGAGTTCTATTATCTGTTTATCCATTCACCTGTCTTATTTCTAGGTTTTGTCTATTAAGAATACAAGCTCTAAAAATTCTTGGGTAAGTCATTTTGTGACCTAGGTGTTCATTTTTCTAAGGTAAATACCTAGGACTGAAAATGTTGTTAGGTATATCTTTTGTTTTAAAAGGAAATGCCAGACCTTTTGTTAAAGCATCTCACGATTTTATACTCCCATAAAAAATGCATGAGTTCTGGGGCACCTGGGTGGCTCAGTGGTTAAGCCTCTGCCTTTAGCTCAGGTCATGGTCTTAGGGTCCTAGGATCGAGCCCCGCATCGGGCTCTCTGCTCAGCGGGGAGCCTGCTTCCCCTCCCTCTCTGCCTCTCTCTCTGTCTGCCTCTCTGCCTCCTTGTGATCTCTCTCTCTCTCTGTGTCAAGTAAATAAATAAAATCTTTAAAAAAAAAATGCATGAGTTCCAACAGCTCTGTATCTTTGCCCCTCCTTGCTCGGCCAGTCTTTATATAATCTTAGCTACTCTGGTCAGTTGTGTTTGTGGTATCTCATTAAGGTTTTCGTTTGCATTTCCCTGATAACTAATGATGTTGAGTACTTTTCCACATGACCATATGTATGTCTCTTTTGGTGAGATGTCTGTTAAATTTCTTTATTTTAACGATTAGGTTACTTCTCCTTTCTCTGCAGCTGGCTTATGTGGTGTTCACAGCTGATCTTCGTGACACCAGCACTCTGCTTCAAGAGAAACTCCTTTGCCCTGGCCTCTTGCCCAGACATCCTGTGGAGGTCCTTCAAGAAAGCACCTTCTGGGGATGCCTGGGTGGCTCAGTTGGTTAAGCGGCTGCCTTCGGCTCAGGTCATGATCCCAGCGTCCTGGGATCGAGTCCCATATCGGGCTCCTTGCTCGACAGGGAGCCTGCTTCTCCCTCTGCCTCTGCCTGCCACTCTGTCTGCCTGTGCTTGCTTGCTCTCTCTCCCTCTCTCTCTGACAAATAAATAAATAAAATCTTAAAAAAAAAAAAAAAGAAAGCACCTTCTGGACTTCAGTTGGCCTATTGTTAGCCTCATGCAACATCATTGGGCCAATAAGAATCTTCCTGGAAATGGGACTAATGTACTCCATCTCTTGTTGTGCTTTTGACTTTTGAAAATACAAATTTATATCCAGCCAGATCCCCCAAATTCTCTCTTATATAAATTCTATAGAATTAAAGAAATAAATCTTCACTTTCATGCTGGCTTCAATTGACTAATGACATCATGTTGGAAGTAGGAGAAAAATCAACTGCAAAGTCTGAGGAGGGATAGGAAATAACTCACATTTCCCCACATACTTGCTTTACTATCAAGTTTAACCACTTTTAGAAATAAAACGTACTTTAGTCCTAAGTCAGATATTCTAGGATGCTTTGGAGACCAAAATAAATGCTACCTTGGCCTAACATTCCTTCATGTCCATTCATAAAGACAATGTTTCTTTTTTGTTCCAAATTTGCAGAGTTTGATGACCCAGAGCATTATGGGGTGGTTTGGTGCTTATATAGAATAGAATTCTCAGCAGGAACATAATTAACCAACTTTAGGGCAGTTTAAAGAGTGCTGTGGAAAAAACCAAATGCATCTGCAGAGAGCACTTCCCCCCACTTTTGGTTTATGCTTTGGAAAGCTCTAGACATGGCCGAGCAGGGGGCACAGGACCCTAGGAATTGGTTTATTTGCTAAGACTGGAGAGGGCTTGACAATTCTCCCTTTCGTGGAGACTGCCAATCTGCTGTGGCTTCATTAAGTCATCGAGGCCAGGCTTCTGCAGAAAAGACTGTCATTTGCACCGTATTGGTTCTCACAAGATAAGTGTGTTGGTAATGTCAGGTCTTGATACTGTGAGCCCGTCGGATAGAGATTTCTGTGCCTTGGCATCTGGAAATGCCATAGGAACTTAAAGCTCCCTTCCTTTGCCTCCTAATCTGGGCGTATTCCAAGTTTCAAATGTTTGTTCCATCCAGGCTCCATAACTTGCAACAGCAAGTGGTTATTTCTGGTTATAGTTCGAAACTATTCTAATGAAAATGACAGGAAACAGATTGGGGGTCACAAACAAAGAGGGAATTCAGCTTTCAGATTGATGGCTGGTCATGAATTTGAAGCATTTCTGGCAGGAAGAGGCAATGTGGCACAGCGGCGGGGGGGGGGGGGGGGGGGCGGGGGGGAAGCAGGGTTTATCATCAGAAAGACTGAGTTTCACATCATTGTTCTGCCCCTTAATGACTATGTGTGACCTCGAATGATCTCAATTTCCACATCTGAATAGTGGTCATAGGGATACCTACTTTAGAGGACTATTGTAAGGGTTAAATGAAAAACATAGGCACACATCTGGCATATAGTTAATACTCAATTAATGGTTATTACTGTTATTAGTAATTTTCAGCAATCATTTAACTTTCCTATCAATATGCTTATTACAATCACATAGACTTATGACAGTGTATTTTACTTTTCGTATTCATTTATTTTCACCAGATATGGTTGTGTAGCTATGATAAGCTCTACCTCTTCCCTCCCTCCCTTCCTTCCATTAATTTTTTTTAAAGATTTTATTTATTTATTTGACAGACAGAGATCACAAGCAGGCAGAGAGGTAGGAAGAGAGAGGAGGAAACAGGCTCCCTGCCGAGCAGAGAGCCCAAAGCAGGACTCAATCCCAGGACCCTGAGATCATGACCTGAGTGGAAGGCAGAGGCTTAACCCACAGAGCCACCCAAGCACCCCTCTTCCTTCCATTTAGAATTGCATATACACTTCTATATTCTGTGATGTAATTGTCAAAACAGCTGATGTTAAAGTCAACCCATAGAGGTTACATTCTTGGCTGTTTTTAATCTCTTTGTATTGGGAGCTAGAATTGTGTCCTGAATCTGAACTTCTAAGTAAGTCAGTGATTGGGTCATAATTATCACCTCGTCTTGGATCTAGGGATTTCCTTGGAGACCTTTGAGAAAATTCATTTGGTGCCAGAAATGCATAATCCGCCTTGCAGGGTTATGCAACAGAAAGGCTCTTCCTACCTTGTTCTTCATTAAATTTCCTTTTGTGTAACATTGCAGTTGGCTTAGGTTGTGAGAGGTGCCAAGGAGCATGTCATTTTAAGGCACGACACTAGATGGAGCAAAAAGATCAATTTTTGTTCATTTATGTCCTGAAATTCTATAAATTCCAGCAAAATAAAATTTCGTCTTAAAATTGGGGACTAAATAGGCTACTTGGAGATTAATTAGACACTTGAGTTTGGTCTCTGTTCCTCCCTTTCCTGTCTTTTGTCTTCTCTATTTCCTTGCTGGGATGTGCAGCATGGCTTGAGAATTGGGTTCCCTTGCCAGGGTAGGCAAAGGCGGGGTTGGGAGGGGAGGGGGTAGAGAGGTGGGGGGGAGTGGGGGGGTTCCCACTGGTTATCTAGGTGTAGGTAGAAGATATATGGGCCCGGTTTTCCTGTCTTTACAAACACAGGGAAATGGCATCTGTATTCATGTTACATCCACATGTTGTGTTGCTTATCTGCTGGATTCTGGAAGGCTGGTATGTTGGGCTTGGGACCAACCTCTGTCCTTAGAATCCTTCACCCCCTCATCTGGTCAAGTTCAACAGTGTGCCTACCTGTATGCGTAACTGCTGCAGCTCCTGCCCATCATCTCCTGGCCTTCCCTGTAGCATCTCTCCATCTTCTACAACTTCATCTCTGTTCTCTACATCCCTGCAACAAAGACCTACTTTTCATCAGTTCCCCACTGTGTGCAATAAACCAGTTGAATCATGTTACACTACAGCCACTTACCCAACAGACAGAGTTTATCATGCTTGACCAAGACCAGTTTATTCCTTTGTTCTTCTTCTCTTCTATTTCCTGTATTTCATCTCTTGCACAACCGTCCCCAAAATTTATTCTATATAAGCACTTGTTCAGGTAATGAGTGAATTGCCAAGTGAATGAATGACTAGCTCCCTTGGCCTCATCCATCCATCTCCAGCACTTCTTTTCCTATTTTCTTCCCTACACCACCCCCTATTCCCCATTCTATTCACCAGTTCTTATCCTTATGGTTCAATTGTCCTTTGTGGGTAATCCCATGTAGAGCCCTAGTTGAATTCCTCCCTTTCAAAGTGAATTCATTCATTATAGTCTTTTCTGTTGCTTTCCAGTGGCTTCCCTGCTGTGTCATTTTAATTGCTAATGTTTTGTGTTCTGTTTCCTACCTTTGTTCTGGTTCACAGGCACTAGATTTCTGCTCACTAAAAGAAGACAGAGGTATTTATAGAAATGGCAGACTTGGATTCACCTGAGCTTGCAAAATGAAATTTGAATTATAGATTATAAAATTAAAACCGAATTGGTTCCATGAATAGCTGGAGAGTATCAGGTAAATAAAAAGCATATTAGTGTTAATTCTTTGGAGGATAGTCAAAGTCATAGAGGCAAATAAAAATATTTACAGAGTTGAGAATGCAGGTCATCTCTACTTAGGCAATTCCCAGTCTTTACCAACAGATAACTGATTTCCCGTAATGCAGAGAACACATTTATCTACCTACACATTCATTTATTTGTTTATAGGTAGATAAATTATTTATATTATTTTCTTATTTATTTATAAATAAGAAATTATTTATATTTATCTTTTATTATATTATTATTATTTTTAAAAGATTTTATTTATTTATTTGACAGAGAGAGATCACAAGTAGGCAGAGAGGCAGGCCGAGAGAGAGAGAGAGAGAGAGAGAGAGAGAGAGAGAGAGAAGCAGGCTCCCCACTGAGCAGAGAGCCCCATGTGGGGCTCCATCCCAGGACCCTGAGATCATGACCCGAGCCGAAGGCAGAGGCTTAGCCCACTGAGCCACCCAGGGGCCCCTATATTATTTTTATTATATTTTATATTTTTATATTATATTTTATTATATTTTAAAATTCTATTTTAAAATTCTATTTTATCCATTATTTATATTAAAGTCAAGAGCAAAGTTTCTCCCAGTACATGCCAGGCCATTAAAATAGCCATTGAATATGTACACTAAAGCATATTTACTCTATATTTGAAATGAAGAATGACTGAGATCTTGATAGGTAAGTGTTTACTTAAGAATTATTTATCAAAAAGTTGATATATATAAAAATACGTTTTTTTAATCACCATAAAATATTTCATAACAATTTAATTGTAATTGTAATAACATGTAGGGGATCAGAACGAATTGCCCCAACATGTGCTACTTTAGCATGTGGATTATTTTGAACTAAAAACAATCAAGGACCAAGGAATCAAGAACAAATGCTGACCTTCCCCCTAACTACCTAAAAGAATTTAGGTACAGGATCTGCTTCAGGAAGGGAGCTATTGTCACAGATAACTACAGTATAATATGGACTAGGTGTGTAGACAGAAACGAACATAGCAAAGTCTGTTACAATTTCTCTCTACATTCTATTGTTTTTGTATGGCCAGCAAATATTTGTTTACTGAACACTTATTCTTTTTCATCTCCCTGTGAACTCTTTTCTTCCTCTTTGAAGTCCCAGACTCCTACTCTCTCCCCCTTAGTTCAGAATGACATATATAGCTCATTTTGCCTGACTGTCTTCAGAATCTCTCATGTTTCTATAAATTTTCAGTATGTGTAATTAAATTTGATTTTCTCCTATTAATCTGCCTCATGTCAATTTAATTCTCATACCAGCCAGAAGAACCTTCAAAGGTATAGAGCAATTTTTCCTTCCCAATGCACAAGTGGGTAGATGCTTAGGTGCGAATTAGGAAAAATAGCTACAAATATTTTATTTCAAAGTTATAGTCATAAATCCTTAGAAGTCTTTCCCTACCTCTGGGGGTGGGGAGTGAAAGGGGAAATGTACCACAATGTTACAGCAAGGGGACTGGGAATCCATACGTGCATCCAGAATTATCTATACACTGAATATGTAATAACTTGTATGTATGTAACAATCTTTATATATATAGATACTGTTTTAATGAACAAAATAAAATTTGTTTAAAAGGAATCATAGGTTTTTGTTTTTTTTTGTTTGCTTGCTATTTGCTTGTTCAAGTAGAGACAATTTCACTGGCTTTCTTTACCATGTATTTATGTTCTTTAGAGAATACTAGAAGCTTTGATTTTGGTAGTTACTTGGTTTCCCTCAGAGTATGTTAAATGTCTTTTTGAAATTCCCGTTCTTGTTTTCTTGAATATCTTCTAGTCTTTGTGGTAGCCTGCAAGTCACAGCAAAGAAGTCAACTATGAACTGATTGCCAATTCTTCTATTAGTTAATATAAGACCGGGGATTCGCAAAAGAGAGAAAGTGAAGTTGACCAGCTGCTCTTCCAAAGCAGTCATTTTATTTTTTTTAATTTTTATTTATTTATTTTTTAAAAAGATTATTTATTTATTTATTTATTTATTTATTTGTTAGAGAGAGAGAGAGAGAGTGAGCACAGGCAGACAGAGTGGCAGGCAGAGGCAGAGGGAGAAGCAGGCTCCCTGCCGAGCAAGGAGCCCGATGTGGGACTTGATCCTAGGACGCTGGGATCATGACCTGAGCCGAAGGCAGCTGCTTAACCAACTGAGCCACCCAGTCGTCCCCAAAGCAGTCATTTTAGATCATGGCTGAAAATGACTCAGGATGCTAAACTGACCTGGGCTTGACTGGTGCTCAGACTGATAAAAACTCTGCCTTTTCATGGGGGATTATGGGTTAGGGAGAAATTGATGCACCCAATATCTTTTTTCTTTTTTTTTAAGTTTACTGCCTCAGTGCCTTATAGCAATAGCACAAAGAAAGGACTTTGTCATCAATGTGACTTCAGGCGTCATTTTATTTTTTTCAAAGATCCCTTTTTGGCTCTCCAAAATAGACATGCAATCACTGGCTAACTTTAACTATGTGACTGGGCAGCAAACTTACTCATACTTGCATTTAGATATGTAAAACAGAGGTAGCTTCTCCATTTCTCTATAGCTGATCATATCTCACTCCTGAGCATCAACCTGCTGGGGTTGATGATGGGGCAAGATTGTAAATCAAGATTTAGTTCAACCTGATTTATTAATTTAAAATCCCCCTCTTCAGTAGATGCTCAGTTTCCTAGATTTCCTCTCTCCCCTTCCCTTCCTCTCCCAACACAAAGGGAACAGACACAACCCTTAGCTCCCCTCCCTCAAAACTTCACATTCGGGGCGCCTGGGTGGCTCAGTGGTTAAAGCCTCTGCCTTTGGCTCAGGTCGTGATCTCCAGGTCCTGGGATCTGGGATGGAGCCCCACATCGGTTCTTTGCTCAGCAGGGAGCCTGCTTCCCTTCCTTTCTCTCTGCCTGCTTCTCTGCCTACCTGTGATCTCTGTCTGTCAAATAAATAAAATCTTAAAAACAACAACAACAACAACAACACCTCTTCACATCCATTACAACCTCCTACTCCAGATCAGGATGGATCTCTGGTCCCTGCCCTCCTAGGTGCAAGGTTAACTTTCCCACCACTATGGCAGAAACACTGTGATCTCTGACATCCAAGCTGGTTCTCTATATGCTTAGCAGATTTAGAAGATTCTCTCTCTCTCCCTCTCCCTCTGTCTCTCTCTCTCCTGTCTCTCCATTTCTCTAACTCACTCTTGCTTGTTTTCTCTTTCTCTTTCCTCTGAAGTCTGGCCTTTGGTCTTATGTTTTTGCTGCTGACAGCAACAAAAATCACCTTTGATTATTAAAGCATTAGAGCTCCACTATGATCTATGTTTCCTGTGAAACCCTTCACTTCAGTGTCTGAGGTGCTCAGACATTAAGATTTACCAGAAATGGAAACATCTGAAAGGAAATATGTCAGAAAAGACATTTTCAAAAAACACTGTGCTCAAGTGTGCTTAAATGGATATCACCATATTTCATATGGGGGAAAAATCATGTACGGATTCTTAAGTTGGCCAAATTATACAGCTTCAGGAGGGTAGGTCATAAGGAAGAATCCCCTTTGAAAAAAGAAAACTAATGCAGAAAGCTGATATCACCAAGAAGTTTAGAGCTTTTTTGTTAATTTCCTCTTTTTTTTTTGCTTGTTCATTGCTGATTTGCCTTTGAAATGTGGAAGTCTGACAAATTAATCACTTAAAAGGAGAGTGTCTCCTTGCCAAGTGCAGGTTTCTCCAGAGCATTGCCTGTCATCCCCGGGTAGCCAGATGAGAGCAAACAGGCCTCCTCTTTATTCTCCCATAGCAGCACTAGGTGGCCTGGACCAGGCCCCTGGCCTCATTATTTTGGGGTGGGGCTGGGAGGCCCTGTGAGTGTGACTGACCTTCATTTCGATCCCTTCCTAGTTAAAAAAAAGAGAGAGAGAGAGAGAAGAGAAAGAGAAAGAGAGAGAAGGCAAAGGGGGTTCCTGAATAAGCAGTAGGAGATACCAAAAAATTAGGAATTTGAATGCACAGACACAGAGCACCAAATTCTTCTCATACCAAAACGGAGAAAAATGCCCCAGCTTTCTGAAATCTGCATAACTTCCCTTCTGTTAATCTCCCTTTCTGGCTATTATTCAATAACTGAATCCTTTCTCAGGCTTTTAGCCAGCTTTAAGCTTGTAGAAAGAGGCTGAAAAAAGTGCCCCCGAAGACCTTGGATCTTTTTTCTTCCTCTTCTGTTGCCCGTGAATCAATTTAAAAAGCAAGCTGGCGCAGGTTCCAGGAATTTGTGTAAATGCCTTACGGAGGGACACAGCACAGTTGCTCGGGTGGTTCAGGCATTTCCAAACATGGTTCTAGCTGATGGCCTGCACTACTAGGGGAGGGACCTACCAGTGACACGTGTTTTCCTACCTGCAGGGAGGTTTGCAACATTTCACCATTTCCTTTCTATTTCTTGGGAATTTGGGGGAGGAGGGTGTGTTGGGGAGGGCATACATTTTACTAGTTCCATAATCAGAACAGTTGCGTTTAATTTTTTTTTAAGATTTTATTTATTTATTTGACAGAGAGAGAGAGAAAGAGAGATCACAAGTAGGCAGAGAGGCAGGCAGAGAGAGAAAGGGGGAAGGAGGCTCCCTGCTGAGCAGAGAGCCTGATGCTGGGCTCGATCCCAGGACCCCGAGATCATGACGGGAGCCAAAGGCAGAGGCTTAACCCACAGAGCCACCCAGGTGCCCCCAGAACTGCTGTGTTTAAAGCAAGGTAACAAAAGCACATGCAATCTCCATCTCCTTACTGTACTTTCTTTCAGGGATGGCAGAAAGTTGAATGGAAAGGTTGTGCCTATATTTTTCCATGGAAAGGGCAATCACTTTTGTTTTTGTCTTTTGTTCAATTCTCAAAGGGCCTGCTGATTTACTCAACAATATTTACAGAGGGCCAGGTGTCTGCTAGATCTTGTAATGTATGGGGGAGGATAGAGCACAGAACAGGTGGATAGGATCCCTGCATGACTGGACCTCATAAATGAAAGGGGAGAAGGGAGACATTAAGCAAATAAAAGTAAACAAACAACCACGTGAGTTTTGTCTTGTTCGAAATGCTCTGGCCACTCTGAAGGAAATAACCAGCGTGACGTCATGGTACCTAGCTAGGGGGCAGGTGCGGTAGATACTGGGTTGGTTTTTCCAACTTCTCTTTCGTTCCACATATAAGATCCCTTCCCGAACTGCAGAAGCAGAAAAGCCAAAAATTTGTCTTTAGTTAAATAGATACTTCCAAGACTCCCTTGTCCTGTCACACTGCAGCCCGTGTGAGGCAGATGAGGGAAATGGGCAGTGCCAAGCAGTGGGCACTGGTGAGAAGGTGAGTTTGGGGGCCCGTCTGCTGGGAGAAGCATTAGAGAGTCACCCAGCGCTCAGCCGGGAGCTCTTGGCCTGATCTCCAGAGCTGGAGGTGCTGGGAGGCAGGGGGCGGCAGTAAGATTTCCAGAGACACGTCTAGGGCCTCTCGGGCCTCCGGGCCTCTGCTCCTGACTACAAAGCTTCTAGGAGCCCTGGGCAGGACAGCTTCCTGCCCCTTTTCTGAGGAAACAGTCCTTCATTTGTATCCAGCGCAAGACCCTCAGGGGCAGACCTGGGCATTTTCCGGCCTCTCCCCCAAGGGTAACAGATCTGCTTCTCCTCCTCCCTTGGCCACAGAGCACCTTTGTCAAGGACTGTTTCCTGCTCTGCTGTAAATCTTTCTCGCATGGGCGCTGTGGAAAACTGGGGGAATGGGGGTGAGTGACTGCACCCTATCCTTGAGTCTGAGCTTCCTGGGGTTCCAAGTGATCTTACCTGTCTGCCTTCCACCTTTAAGAATTTGTTCACATTTTAGCTGTTTTCTTCCAGCCTGCCTTTGTGGTGGCTCCGTCCTCCTCCCGTGCATTGCCCAAATGGGTGACAGCCCTCATCACCCATTTCCCGTCCACGGACTTGTTGCCCTTCAGAACAGAGTTTACTTGGTTTCCTAACAGCCTAGGCTCTCTGATGTGCTCAAGAAAAGTTATAAATTGGCAGATTACCTGGCTTCCTCTCATTGTTAAAGTGGGAGTGGCATCCTCTTGAAGCATCTTAAGCAGAAGCAGAATTGTCTTTCCGTGTAGAGATCCCACATGGGGGGGGGGGGTCTGGAGTTTGGGTCTTTCCCTGGCAAGTGATGAAGTACCCATGCTGTTAAAAGCTTCAGGGGTGAAACACTTGCGAATTCACTGGGTATTTATTAAATGTCTACTATTGGCTCATCACTAATAAAGAGCCGAGGATACAAATCAATGAGGCAAACGCTCTGTCCCACAGTTGCTCACAATCCAGAGAGATTGAGTGTGTGCAGACAGAAGTTATAAAGTGGGGTGATGAATGCCCTAACAGGAGTGGAATAAAACAGTATCGGGATAAATAGGACATGGGTCACTGAAGAGGTAAGACTGAGTCATTTCTGGAATTTTCAGTAAGCGTTTTCCAGACAGAAAGGTGAGGAGACATCCACAGAAGATGACTCCTTCAATTCCTCATTCACTAATAAGAACTCCATTTCCTGGGGGTGCCTGGGTGCCTCAGTGGGTTAAGCATACAACTCTTGATCTTGACTCAGGTCATGATCTCAGGGTGGTGAGATCGAGCCCCATGTTGGGCTCTGTACTCAGCTCAGAGTCTGCTTGAGATTCTTTCCCTTTCCCTCTGCCCTTGTCCCTGCTCACGTGCACACTCACTCACTCTCTCTCTCTCTGTCTCTCCAAATAAAATAAGTAAATAAAATCTCGGGAAAAAAAAAAAAGAACTCCATTTCCTGCCAGTGTTAGCTGAGATCAGAATTCTCTTCTTGAGGTCTAACTGGTCAGGCCACCCTCAACCACGGTCAGCTCTGTGCCTGTGTCCACCAGGTGAAACTCAACATTTCTGCAAGGTTAGAAGTTTCCAGGTCAACAGGACTAATAACAGAAACTCTAGTAGGTTATATTTGACTAAAATCAGTATTTTCTTCTAAAAAAACCCCAACAACACAGGAATTTGATACTGATATCTAATATACTATCTTTCACTGTGGCCTTCTTTATATTTTTATTAACCTCTAGATTTGTTGTACCCTGCGTGGGTGGATGGCCGGCCATCGGCGTATTTGGGCCATTAGGAGCAGACATCAGTCAGCATTGTTCTAAGAGAAGTGAGGCCATACAGTTGCCCACATTCTCCTGTTTGGGGTCTTTCACTCAGTCAGGACAGCACAAAATGTCAGGGATCACACAGGAATAGTGGAGCCAGACAAGGAGTCAGATGCCCACAGGACCATGGGGCATAGGCCAATATTTTGTCTTCGATACGAAAGCTGAGTCAGTGGCAGGCTGGGTTTAGAGAGAGTATTGGTGGAGCAAAGCATGTCAGCTCCCAGGCATGTGAGTACAGTGACGACTCTGTGGACAAATCCAAGGTCAGAAGGTGGCGACAAGACAGAATCAGGAAGCAGGACAGGAAGCTAGATTGCTCGGTGGTCTCACGAGGCCACTAAGCAGGTGTGCCAGACTCTACCTGGATGCCTTCAGACTCAGCCCTCTCGTTCAGTCTCCACCAGCCTTTGAACATCATTTTCTGAAAGACGCGCACAGTACCCACCCCAAAACACGCAGACGATAACTTCAAAAGTAGGACGATACAGAGAAGGAACATATAGGCAACGTGCAGGTGAGTCTGTGTGCTCGTGTTGCTGTAGGATCGACTTCAAAATATTCAACTTGATAGCAGGACACTAATGGCAACTTGAAGCATATTTAAAAAGTTATATAGGGGCACCTGCGTGGCTCAGTGGGTTAAAGCCGCTGCCTTCGGCTCAGGTCATGATCCCAGGATCGTGGGATCGAGCCCTGCGTCGGGCTCTTTGCTCTGCGGACAGCCTGCTTCCTCCTCTCTCTCTGCCTCTCTGCCTACTTGTGATTTCTGTCTATCAAATAAATAAATAAAATCTTTAAAAAAAAGTTATATAAAAGGCACAAGTTGTTATTCTAAGAAACAAAGAAAAATATTTCAGTGCTTATGAAGTTTCCCTTTTCTTTACTGAGTGATGAAGAGAGAGGATATCAGACTACTGAAGGGGACAAAAATGTGATGTTGCAGAAAATTCCAAAATTTGGCACTGCATGTGCTAGTTCATCAATGTCCTTATTTCTTAGTATTTCAGGCAGAGCTGGTGGCTGAGCCCTGCACTGGGGAAATGAATTCCACGTTGCAGGTTAAACAGCTAGCCCTTTCTCGGCTGTCTCAGCATCCCTCCCTCTTGTTATTTTGAACTTTCAAAGAAGTCTGAAGTTAAAATAGTGGTCAACATTTGCCAGACATGGTCTTAGATATAGCGAGGGTCATTACAAGAGAACCAGAGAATAATTATTCTAATTCATTGTTTCCCTCCTTGGAAATGTGCCTTCGCATTTGAACTTCCCAGCATAATGTATGAGAATGTTTCCTCTTGTTTGGCTTCTGAGCCTGAGATTTCACTGAGAACTTTTTTCAGACTTAGAATTACTCTCTCCACTGTCCGTGATTTCCTTCCAGAGCAAAGAGATGCGTGCTTATAATAAGGGTTGGGCGAGGGCACTAGATTGTGTGGGTGCTCTGGGGATATGGGTTAAAAAAAATCCTTAAAGAAAATCCCTGTGAGTGAATCATAAAAGGATAGGGATATATGTCTTCCAAAGTTTGAAGTCACCAATAAAGCATTTTCTTCATGGTGAGACGTTCATCAGTGCGGCTAGAGGAGAGCTGACTGCACAATACCTAAATTAGTTTTCTACTAATTGTATAATTTTTAAAATATTGGTGTATATATAAATTTATATACAAAAATATATATAAATAATGATATGTGAGATGTCATTGTTATGTTGTATTTCTATGTGAAAATGCGAAAACAGCAAAATGAATTAAGGAAGTGTCTTATTTTATATTATTTTTTAAAGTAGGCTCCATGGCCAGTGTGGACCCCAAGGTGGGGCTTGAACTCATGACTCTGAGACTCTGAGATCAAGACCTGATCAAGAGTCGATCACTTAACCAACTGACCCCCAAAGGAAGTGTTTTAAATGATAATAGATGAACATGTATTTTCCTCAATAATGACATTTGTTCAGAACTTTATACTTCTAAACTGTTTTCATATACTATTACTTAACCCCCACTATAAACCTATGAAGTGGACAAGGAGACATTATTTCCTCATTTAAGTGATGAAAAACTAGACACATATTTAATGGGAATAGAAACATCTTGAATTTGCCATTAGAGAAGCTGAACTATGCATAGAATTGGATATATGACTCACTACCCCAAAGGCAGGATCAGACCATGCAGCCATCATTACCCAGACAAGCCAGACAAAACCAGGATTGTTTGGGCTTGGATTTTATCCAGTAAACTCTATCCGTTGTTCCCTTCCCTTTGGTAGCAGCAGATTGCTCTGGGAATTACTGACGGTCTCAGGCAAAAAAATGAGAGTAAAAGCAAGCATCTTGACTTCCAGTTCTGACTCCTGGCCACGAGAGGGCAGTATCATTCTCTGAATGGCTTGTCCAGTATCTGGTCCAAGAGAAAAGATTGGAACCTTGAAATCAATTTATCCCACATCTTCACAGGGTGTACCTAGGCCATAAATGTCAGCGATATGGCTTTGAGTCTCCAGTTCTAGAAAGTGTCTCATTTTCCAGCCCTAAGCACTGATCACTGGCCTCTACACTAGATAAGCGTGGTTTGGATGGAGACAAGAAGATAGTCTTTCTTTGATTAACCATTCTCTGATGTGGGGCTCCAACTAAAGCTATAGAACCCAGGGCCCTCTTCCTAAGTGTTAAGCTATCAATGAGCAGTTGTTATTCATATATTCTCATCCTGATTCATTTCCTAGAGAAAGGAAAGTCGTGAATAGATTGCTTGATCATGGTATCAGGTATCAGAAATTTTAAGGGGCACAGGAGGAGGAGAGAAAAAAATTCTCTGCTCCTATGATTAACTCCTATATAAAAGATATACTATATAAAACACTATGTAAAAATATATATTGTGTAACCTAAACTATAATGTGCTTTCACTGAAGTTCAAAATATTTCCCCAGCTGTGTGCAGCTGGAAGGATGTTCCTGGTACATGACACCCACGTGTTTCCAGGGGAATATAGAAATAGCCTGTAAAAGTTTTTACTGTGGAAAATAATGATCCCTAGCTTTGTCTGGCTTCATAGCCAGTATGACTCATGCCCTTTATAAGGCTGACAGAAAAGAATAGCTACTGATCTACAGAACTTCTGCGACAAGGTGAAGCCACCTGCGGCCACACACGTCATCTCACAGGTGATGATTTCACTCCTATTTTGGCTTCCAAGTTTCTCCCTGCTCTGAACTAAATATCTGTATCCCTCTGGCACTCACCTTCTGCTACTTTGTGTTTTAAGTCAATTTCCAGAGAGATTAGATTGAGAATTCATTTCAACTCAATGACGATTTCCTACGAATGTCTTACGCAGTGCTGTGCTACGTACGAAAATCCACATGAGTGGGATGCTTGTTTCTACAGGGCTAACCAGTCTGTGAAATCTGCCAATATCCCATTCATGATGATCTGTTTTGTCCATCCTGACTCCTTCCCAAAGACGCACACTCTCCAGGCACCTCATCCTGCTTTGATCAGATTACCGGGAATCCTTGCGACGTCTCACTAATACCCTCTTACGTTCTGCCTTGCACACCCACCCTGTTCACATGTGTTACCCTCAAAGGCCCATGACAGCAATGTCCTCCTGGTATGGCTGCTATCTGTGTTATACAGAAGAGGACTGTGCCAAGGGATTCCCCTCTATTGACCCTCCCTGGGGTCTTCAATAAACTGGGGACCTCCCTCCCCCACCTTCCGTATACACCTTCATATGTCCAGGCTGAATGGCCAACAAATCAGAGCTAACCTCCTCCCCTCACCTCTTCTATCCACCCTGCAGCTGTGACAACCCCTGGCTCACTCCCTTCAGTCCCAAACCTTCCCTCTAGCAGTCATCTCAGGTAGCACGAATTCCTCTGCTATTTTATGCGAGCCTTCCCTAGAAAGGGGCAGATCACAGAGGATGATGTTCTCCCGTAGGAATCTCACGTTCGTGGCTCGGCCTATTCTGACTCTCAGTGGAGTGAACTGTCCATAGCAGACGCCGAGAACAGGTTAGTGAGAGCTGTGATGGTGAGCATGGGAATCTGCGGTAATTGTGAGGGTTACCAAGCCTGTCATCCAGGTAAGATGTATTCTGGCAAGCCCTAAGATGCCAGTCTTTAATATTTAACACCGAATTGACTTGCTTGCATGAACCGTACAACAGAACGCATCTTTAATTACCCACTTCCAATGATTTCACCTTCATAAACCTCATCTCCCCATCGAGACCATAACGTTGGAGAGGTCAGGGAATTGGTCTTCTATTTCCCCTATTTTTCTTTCATCGCAGTCACATACCCTCTGCATCATCTTCATGCCCGGCGTCCCCGGTCCTGATGGCCACCTCTTCTGTTTCCAGCTCATTCCCTCTAGCTACCTATCAACCTACCTCCCTCAAACTTGTCCTTCAGGTCTTAGCTAAAACATCCACTCCAGAGACCACTTCTGACCTCCTTACTCAAAATTGCAAGCCCCCCTCTCCCTTCTCTGCTTCATTTTACTCCCAAGCACTGATCACCGCTGACATGCCATCAAGTTTTGCTTTGCTTCCTGCCGGCCCTCTAAGGCTCTTTTGTCTATTTTGTTCATTCCTGGAGCTTCAAGGCCCGCAGAAGTGTCCAGCACATAATCCACACTCTGTAAATATGTGTTCAAGAAATTGATAAATCAAGGATTTAACACAGCATTTTCCCCAGAGCCGGCAGTTAAGCAATGCTTGCTTGCTGATGTTAACACAGGTATATTTTCATGAGTTTAGGAAAATGGAAGGTCAAGGGTCACTTACAGATGGTGTCACCAGAGCCTGAGGAAGCTCACCAGCTGTTAAAATCTGCAGACACTGTTTCCATGGGCTTTTTCCTTTGGTAGCAGAGTCAGCAAAGAATGCTTTGAGGTGAAGACTTTGAGACTAAACTCATGGAAGTCCCTGGAACTGGGTAACCTTGTAGGGTGGTCAGTTCAGGATATCAGCACGATCTGCACAGTTGTTTTTCCATCGATAACGTGATTGGCAAGGCTCTGTGTTGTAGGAAATGGAGAGTGTTTAGCAGATAACACTGTGCAGCGGTAACTGTTCCTAATATTTCCCTTTTTCTTCCAATTAGGGAGACTAGAAATGAATTTTCCATCGCTCCGAATGGTATCTGGCATTGGAGAAGGCAGGTGTCCTAATCAAGTCCTTTTCTTTCTTTCTTTCTTTTTCATTTTATTTTATTTCTTTTCAGTGTTCCAGAATTCATTGTTTAGGCACCACACCCAGTGCTCCATGCAATCTGTGCCCTCCTTAATACCCACCGCCAGGCTCATCCAACCCCCCACCTCCCTCCCCTCCAAAACCCTCAGTTTGTTTCTCAGAGTCCACAGTCTCTCATGGTTGGTCTCACCCTCCGATTTCCCCCAACTCACTTCTCCTCTCCATCTCCCCATGTCTTCCGTGTTATTCCTTATGCTCCACTGATATATAACATTATGTAAGTTTAGGGTGTAGTATAGTGTGATGATTAGATATGTGTGTATATTGCAAAATGATTACCACAGTAAGGTTAATGAACACATCCTTCACCTCACATAATTATTATTTTGTTGTTGTTGTGGTGAGAACATTCAAGATTCACTCTCTCATCAACTTGCAGGTATATAATACGCTACTGTTAACTGTAGTCATATGCTGTACATGGGATGCCCAGAACTTACTCATCCAATAAAAGGAAATTTGCACCCTTTGAATTTTTTTTTAATTTTATTTAAGCTTTTTAAAATTTAAACATATAATGTAACCCCACCACCCTCTCCCAACCCCTCTCCCCCCACCCCCCTCAGTTTGTTTTATGACATTAAGAGTCTCTTTTGGTTTGTCTCCCTCCCCATCCCATCTTGTTTCGTTTTTTCTTTTCCTACCACCTTAACCCCCACCCCCGTTGCATCTCCACTTCCTCATATCAGGGAGATCATGTGATAGTTGTCTTTCTCCAGTTGACTTATTTTGCTAAGCATAATACCCTCTAGTTCCATCCATGTCGTCGCAAATGGTAAGATTTCATTTCTTTTGATGGCTGCATAGTATTCCATTGTATATATATACCACTTCTTCTTTATCCATTCATCTGTTGATGGACATCTAGGTTCTTTCCATAACTTGGCTATTGTGGACATTGCTGCTATAAACATTCGGGTACACGTGCCCCTTTGGATCACTACGTTTGTATCTTTAGGGTAAATACCCAGTAGTGCAATCGCTGGGTCATAAGGTAGCTCTATTTTCAATTTTTTGAGGAACCTCCATGCTGTTTTCCAGAGT